>CAUYLZ010017117.1:0-24570 GCA_963573645.1 Pithecia hirsuta | reverse complement strand
TGGGCAATAGAACAAGAATCCCGTTCTCTCTCCCTCTTTCTCTTCCTCTTTCTTTCTCTCTTACATTCTGTTTTTTCTTCTTTCTTTCTCTCTTTCTTTCTTCTTTTCTCTCTTTTTCTTTCTTTCAAAAAAAAAAAAAATAAAGGTAGCCAACTGTTCAAACCATGTTCAAATAAGGCAATTGCCAAGCTGTAACCAATGCAGCTCTTTCTGTACCTCAATTCTGTTTTCTAAATATCACTTTCCTTTTTCTGTCTATAAATCTCTTTGACCATGTGGCAGTGCTGGATGCTTTCTGGTTGTGGGGCTGCCAATTCCAGAATCATTCTTTGCTCAATTAAACTCTATTAACTTTAATTGTCTAAAGTTTTCTTCTAACAGAGATTTATGCCAGGATTCGAAGTTTAGTATATGAAAGCCAATCAATGTTATATGCCACATGAGTAGGGTAAATGACAAAAAAAAAAAAGGAACATAGGCACCTCAATATACAGTGAGAAAACATCTGACAAAATTCAACACCTTTTCCTAATAAAAATACTCAACAAACTAGGAATAGAACAGAATTTCTTCAACCTGATAAAGAGCTTCTGTGAAAAACCTACAGCTAACATTATGCAAAGTGGTGAAAGACTGAATGCATTTCCTCTAATATCAGAAAGAAGACAAGGATGTTGACCCTCACCACTTCTATTCAACATTGTCCTGGAGGTTATAGCCAGGGCAATCAGTCAAGAAAAAGAAATGAAAATCATCTAGAGTGGAAAGAAAAAGTAAAGCTGAAACCAGCCCAATTGTCCCATAGAATTGATGTTTACGGTTCCTTTTGAATAAACATAGAAATTGATCCTCCCCAGTATTACAACTTGACAGAGTTACAGTTATCTTATCTGAGTTCCTTTCTCAGGAAACCAGCTAGGAGCCCTCCCAATTAGTATCAAGGATCTGAAACTTACCAGATCACAACAAACCCTTCACCCTTCAAAACTGCCTCACTTACCACCTGCTTAACATCTCTTTCTTACCCCTCTGTAATTCCTGTTTTCCTGAATAAAGTTACAGTTTTTCCCTGCTATACAAACCCCTGATTTTAGCTGGTCAGGAACATGGCTTTGAGACTGGACTCCCATCTCCTCAGCACCAGCACCCAATTAAAGTCTTCTTACCCGGCAATACGCATGGTCCCAGTGATAGATTTTCTGTGCAGCGAGCATCACGACCTTGACTGAACCCCTGGTGTTTCAGTAACACAACAGTATTTTCAGATGGTATCTCCAAACTTTTATTTGTATATACAAAATTCTGTGAAATTGAAACAAAACAGTTAGACAGGTCCAGGAAAATGGCAGGATACAAAGTCAATATAAAAATATCAATTGAATTTCTGTATACTAGCAATAAACTATCTGAAAATGAAATTAAGAAAATAAAAGAGGCCGGGCGTGGTGGCTTATGCCTGTAGTCACAGCACTGTGGGAGGCTGGGGCAGGAGAATCACTTGAACCCGGGAGGTGAAGGTTGAGGTGAACTGAGAGTGTGCTATTGCACTCCAGCCTGGGCAACAAGAGTGAAATGCACAGAAACTGGGACAGAGGGGGAGCTGAAGAGCAGCCATAGTGGAGAGAGCAGAGGGTGATGCTGATGGCAGGCTGTGATTCCAGGAGAGGGCCTGGATGGGGTCAAATGCAGAAGCAAAGGAGTGGGCTGAGAAGGAGTTGGGCTGACAAGGAGAACCACTTCTAAGACTGAAGAAAAGGGATGGTAGCTACACGTGTCAAGAAACTTTAAGCAGGAAAGAAAGAAATTTGGGCATTTATGACAGATGACTCCCACAAATGAGATCAATTCATGAGCGTATTAGTGGTAGACTGTTTTGTACATGAGAAATACCACACTAAAGGGAGGAAGTGGGGAAGAGCACATTTAAGGATGGTAGACTAACAGGAGACAGCATGAGGATGGGAGTTGATGTGGAGAGTCCTCTGTTCCGGTCTCAGCACTTCTCCTGTGTGGTTTTAGGAAAGCCGTGCCCCTCTAAGCCAGAGTTTTCCCATCTGCGAAGGGGGAGAATGGCCAGTGTCACGCACTGTGCTGTGTCTGGAGCCAGGGAGGTCGTGGGACCAATGGCAGGTGGAGTGGCCCCAGGTAGGAAACTGAACCTCCTCTGACTTAGCGTCTTAGCGTCTCCTTCTGCACATAGGGGTCAGTTCACCTCCCCACTAAGCAGGGGTGTGAGGGTGACCTTAGGTGAGGCGACACCTAGGAGTGAGAATCTGCACTTAGCTCAAGTCAGATCCCTTTCCTAGGGGACAATAGTAAACCCAGCCAGCTTTTCTGAGGAACGAACGCTGTGCTGCCATTGAAATAAGGGTGAGAGGTATTTTCTACCACTTTTTACTTTAGCCAAAGTGAATGCACGCATGCACACACACAGTTACAAAGATATATATATATTTTTTTTCCGAGATGGAGTTTTGCTCTTGTTGCCCAGGCTGGAGTGCAATGCCATGATGTCAGTTCACAGCAACCTCTGCCTCCTGGGTTCAAGTGATTCTCCTGCCTCAGCTTCCCAAGTAGCTGGGATTACAGGAATGCACCACCACGCCCAGGTAATTTTGTATTTTTAATAGAGATAGGGTTTCGCCATGTTGGTCAAGCTGCTCTCAAACTCCTGACCTCAGGTGATCCTCCTGCCTTGGCCTCTCAAAGTGCTGGGATTACAGGCATGAGCCACTACGCCCAGCCTACAATATTTTACTTTAGCCAAAGTGAACACACACACACCTTTACAAAGATTTCTCATCTAAATCTGATATATTTGTTTGTCTACCCTGGAATTCTTTTGTTCATTATCTTCATGAGTGAGCTGTCTGACTTGAAACTGGTGAAGGCAAATGGGTTCTTTAATGACTCTCTGTTCATTTAAATTGTTATTTAAGGATGTGGCATGTTTTTCGTCATGGGAACTCTTTAGTATGTGCTTCTTGTCAGTCTCAGGAATCAAAGTGATTTTAGCATTATGGAATATGTTAAGTAAACTTAACTGTTGTTGCAAATGATGACCATTTTCATATATCAGTGAAAAAGGACTCGCACGCTGAAATATTCAGTGTATCACCAAGACCCACCTACATAACTTCTGATGAGTAAGGTAATTCTAATGGCCTCTATTCCAATGGGCTTCATCTCTAAAGAGAAGCTGAGCCAGAGGATTCTAACCAGTGACACTTCACCGTATGAGGCATTTTGCAAGCAGAAAAAAATAATATATCTATATACAGTGGTTTTCAAAAGACAGGGAAAAATAAATAACAAGTGAAATAACTTAAGATCCGAATTGATTAGAAGAGTCCGAGGTTATTATTATCTGTTTATTTCTTTAAGATATTGACCATATATTTAAAAAACGAATTGAAGAGCTCATTTATTATTTCCTCAACTTTCTGTCATTCGTATATTCCCTTCATGTTTCTGCCATATCTGAGTATTGCTTATGATAATTTTTGTTAATATTCTTCAAGTAGATTCACACTTTTTACTTAAATGATCTATTGGATAAGAAAGATTTTAGCACTTCTATGAATGTGAATCCATCATTGCTGGTCATAAATAAACAATCTGTGAACCTACGTGCTTCAATGACTATGGTGTTGATCATTCTCCCCAGGTATGCTTGTTGACTTGGAGTCAGGAGCCCAAGGTGGCTCTCTGCCCTGGAGAGGGACGGCTGGAGAGGTGGGGGCACCCATTCCCACTGAGCCAGGTCTTTCTCTTTGGTGTCATCAAAGATCAAGCCGAATAACAAGGGGCCTGGTGTATCCCATCGCGAGAAAGCCACCAGCCTGCCTGTGCTCACCAGGAGAGCTGATTAAACTTGCTGTCCCAGGGGGCACATCATGGGCGAGGCTTGGAGCCTCTCCATCTGGGGGATGCCAAGGGGCTTTTTGTAAGGATTAGCTTGTATACATGGCTTTAGGTGGGCCTTGCAATGTGGGAAATGCTTAGGTAGATGGGGCGAGGTGGGGAATGCGTTAACTGTGGTAATGTTCCCTTTGTAGCCAGAGGAATCGTTCCCGTGGTTTTCCTTGGCTGCAGGTGGTAGCTGTGGTATAGGAACCAAGATCTCACCTAATGACTGTATATTTCACCGCCTAATGACTGCATGTGTCACAGGGCCCGTGACTGGCTTCTCAGACTTGTTATGTGTTTATTTCATGTATGTCTAAGCACCTCCTAAAATCATCTTTTTATTCCTCAGTCACGGCATACTCCACGTGTGATGTACATCCCAGTTTTCAAGGCACTGATCTGTTCTAACATGTTGTCTCTCTGATCTGAGTGCACACAATTCTGTGCGCATACATTTTCCTCCTTAATATTCCCCAAGTGCAGTTGTTTGCCTTTGCCTTGAACAGTTCAGTGAAAGGAAATGCAGTGCTGGAAAGAGCCTTCTCCACGCTGCGAGGGTCTCCCAGCACTAGAAGGCTGTTTCAAGCGCTGCTTCTAGCTCTTTGCTGCCTGCAGGTTTTGCTCCTCATCTTCTAGTTTTCTCCTCTGCAGTTATGCAGGGGGTTACTGACATGACCTTTTCTCGGCTCCCAGGACATTACACACTTTACTTATTTATTTACTTTTATTTATTTTTGTTTTCGAGATGGAGTCTAGCTCTGTCACCCAGGCTGGAGCACAGTGGTGCGATCTCGGGTCACTGCGATCTTGGGTCACTGCGATCTCGGGTCACTGCAACCTCTGCCTTCTGGGTTCAAGTGATTCTCCTGCCTCAGCCTCCCGAGTGGCTGAGATTACAGGCGCCCACAACCATGCCCAGCTAATGTTTGCATTTTTAGTAGAGACAAGGTTTCATTGTGTTGACCAGGATGGCCAATATCCTGACCTCATGATCCGCCTGCCTCGGCCTCCCAAAGTGCTGGGATTACAAGTGTGAGCCACCATGCCCAGCCACACACTTTATTAAAAGATATGAATGAGTAGTGAGTTGGCCCTTAGAACTGCCCCCACCCCGCAGCTTCTCCCTGACTGCTCCCAGACGACTAAGAATGATTCCTCAACGTTTCCATGTAGATCCTACCACTGTTGCCTCCCCAGTCTACAAGCAGGTGTTCCGCCTCTTGGCATGCTGTGTGCACTCAGATGAGAGAGACAGGATGGACAGGCAGTGAGTGAACCACCACCTCATGGTTACTTGGTGAAGTCTCAGGGACGGTCTTTTCTTTCAGCCCTGCTAAATATTGCCAGTGTTTGGGAGCTGACTCTGTAATTGGTGGCTGTAATTAGCTCTCAGATGTGTGCCATTCGCAGTGCATTCTGCTCCCCCAGCTGAAGCTGACCAAACACACCTGCAACCTCTCATGTGTCAATCAGCCTCCTTGGTGCATGTCTCCAGGATCCAACTAATTTACCTGTTTAGAAATTATGTCCCTAAAGATAAGCACTCTTGGTTGTTTGCATTTTTGTTTGTAAAAAAAAAAGTGTGTGCTTTTGTGAATATGGAATCAAAAATTAACACAGATGCTGTCGACTTACCCTGGGGTTATGTCTGGATAAATTCATCTTCATTGAAAATGTTGCAAATTGAAAGTATATTTTTGGACTTACAATAATTTCAACTTATGATGGGTTTATCTGAACCCCATTCGAAGTTGAGAGGCGTACAGAATGTTTATGTTTTGGTACCATCCTGAATTTAAAAAAATCTTAAGTCCAACCATCTTAAACTGGGGGCCATGATTTTTTTTCCCCCTGAGACGGAGTCTTGCTCGGTTGCCCAGGCTGGAGTGCAGTGGCGCGATCTTGGCTCACTGTAATCTCTGCTTCTCCAGTTCAAGTGATTCTCCTGCCTTAGCTTCTCGAGTAGCTGGGTTACAGGAGCGCGCCACCACACCCAGCTAATTTTCATATTTTTTTTTAGTAGAGAGGGGGTTTCACCATATTGGCCAGGCTGGTCTCAAACTCCTGACCTTGCGATCCACCCGCCTCGGCCTCCCAAAGTGTTGGGATTACAGGTGTGAGCCACTGCGCCCGACGAGCACTATCTATTATACAATCATAAAGCTGGTGGAGCCTAGTAAAGTGCTCCCAGGGACACGATGGATTAATACTGCCTTCTGCTGGTAGAACGTTTCATTGCCACTGCAAAAATAATCCTTGAATTGGTAACACTTTGCGTAGCTTGGATTGTGCATGCAAATAAATTTGTCAGCTTACAGATACAGTTCTTCTTAGAAACCAACATGCAACCAACAATGAAGATTGCACCTATTGGGGGATTGACTTGTTTGTTAATATATGAGAATTTCCTTGAGGTGAGGTCTCCAGTCATGTAGTTTCTGGCTCCCTTTGCATCAGCTTTAGGTAGGAACAAAACAAATGTACAACAAAAAGAATCAGAACAGCGGCTGCATCTTGAGTGAGGGTACAGGAATTTACCTGGAGGGACCTCAAGAGAATTTTCTGGGGCCACAGTCATGTCTTTATCATAACCAGGATGGGGAAGTAGGGTGTGAGCATTTATTGAAATCCTTTTATTTAATGGCTTACTTAAGATTTGTGCACTTCATTGTATGTAAACATTATCCCCCAAATTAAAAAAAGAACCCTAAACAAACACTAAAGTCAAGTTAATGACATGTGGAAATGAATTGCTGTTTGCATCTTTGAAATGCATCAAAAATAATCCAATGGATTGATGAAGGGATAGAGGAACAACAGATGGGGGGTAATTGATAAAGTATAGAGAACTATTAATTGTACAATTGAGATGGGGTATATGTGAACATTCACTGGGAAATGCTTTATTCTTTTCTGTATGTTTGAAAAGTTTCATAATAAAATGTGAGGAAACAATTTCTTATCAAATGCTGGGCACTTTGAACTAGCTTATATCTTAGTTTTACTATCATTCTCTGAGATAAATAGCAGTATTATTTTAAAATATATTAGGAAATGAGTTTCAGAATTTTTTTTTTTTTGAGGCAGAGTTTCTTGTTGCCCAGGCTGGAGTGCAGTGGTGCGATCTCAGCTCACTGTAACCTCTGCTGCCTGGGTTTAAGTGGTTCTCCTGCCTCAGCCTCCGAGTACCTGGGATTACAGGTGCCCGCCACCACGCCTGGCTAAATTTTTCTGTTTTTTGTAGAGACGAGGGTTTTGCCATGTGGGGCAGGCTGGTCTCAAACTCCCAAACTCAGGTGATCCGCCTGCCTTGGCCTCGCAAAGTGCTAGGATTACAGGCATGAGGCACCGTGTCCGGCCAAGTTTCAGAATGTTTAAGGAAGTTGATTGAGCTTACACAGTTAATAGGCAGTAAAACTCACATTCACATCCATGTTATTTAGGCCCAAGTTTAATGGTTTCTCTATTGCAATGCCTTGCTTTTTACAAATTTAAAAACAAAGCATCTTTTGAGAATTAAGGAGAGGAGTGGTGGGGCAAATTTGTCCTACTAATGAAAAATCAGCCTTCAATTGCTGATGCTGAGTCAGGAGTGTAGTTCACCTGCAGAAAGAACAGCTTATCATCAAGCAAGGCACTAGCATTTGAGAACTTCTAGAGCATCCCTGGATTTGCCCCGTATCCACAGCCTCTACCTCATTTTAGTATAAGGAACAAGTCATCCCTGGCGCTTGATTTTATCTCCAACTTGTTTCAACATGTGGAGCGGCACTAATTCTCAATGTTAAGATTTTTAATATCAGTTTAAAATCCTATAGAGACCAGAAGCATATTCTTACTGCTTCCTGAACACTGCTATGCAGTTTGTCAACCTGTATCACCATGTTTTGATGTCATAAAATGATGACATCAAAAATAATGGCCTAGGAGGGAAGTGACCCACGTTTCTGTCCAAGCTACAAAGTTGTTGGCTGAAACTGCATGTGCATCAGGCACACTGACTTTGCCTCGGTTGCATCTGCAAAAGGAGAGGGTGCCTTGGTGATCTGTCTCCCATCTGATTTGTCCTCTATTTCACAAGCATCGTTCAAGGGGCCCATGCTCTCAGGATCCAGCTGGGGTAGTTGTCACTGCCATGGGTCCTGTCACCGTTGTAGCACTGGTGCCTCTCTCCCCTCTCATAACAACCATGTGGTACCAGAAAGATCTTTTGTTTCCTGGATCACCCCCTAGTGTAGGCCAATGGAGTGATGGCATCAGGTCAGAACGTCTCAGCGCTGCCTCCACCATTTTCTGTCCATCCTGCATTTATACATTCCTCTCCATGGAGTAGTTTCCAACACCTGGGCCCCAAAGATGCTTTTTCCTACAATTTCCTTCACTACCATGAAATACAGGAGACATTTCTGTAGCCTGCAGGTACCTCTAGCCACTGGGTGTCGCTGCTGACCCACAGAAATCCTGGAAAAGCAGCTTCAATGTGGAAAACCTCATGGTTATGTTTTCAAAAGTGTTTTGTTCGGAAATACTTAATCACTGGTTCAACAAAAATATCTTTTCCAAACCACAAGGATGGAAAGTCTGAGTGTGTGAAGAAGCTTTGGTGGAATTTGTGTGCATCAGTGGCTGATGGCCGTCCCCAGGCTGCGGATCTTAACGGTGCTGTTAATCAGACATGACTTGAAAAAAGATTAGTATGCTTTTTCTTTGAGTGGGTAAACATATTGAGAATTGAAATGATTTTTCACCCTTAGTAAACATTGTACTGGACCTACTTAACTCTGAAGGCTAAAAAATAATGAGCTTAAGCAATGAAAAGTAAAAGAAAGTGATTCCAAATAATAAGTACTAATAATCCTTACATAATGAATTACTTAAATTATTCATTATCTGTTTTCTGTAACCTGCTGGGAACAACAGAACCCCACTCCAGACGTTGATTGTGCATATATTTCATGACGCTTGGGGTGAGTTAACTCAAAGGAAATGAGAGAGAGAATTTGAGAGAGAGGATGGCACTGATGCTTTGGAAATGGCAACATTCTGAAAGAATCCACTTAACTACAGATTAAAATGTGCACGGATCCAAATTGAATATTCAGATTCTTAGACACATATTTTATCTCTTTGGTTCCATTGCGTTTCATTTTCCATTTTGTTTATTTTCCTGAAATAATATATGAGAAAATACCCATGTGTATTAAAAAATAAAAGAATGTATTGCTTATACAGCATAAATTCTGAAATTCTTCTAATCGAAAGCCAATGCATCTGCTGTCTAGACTTGAATGTGGACAATATTAGCAGAAGTGTAAAAAGAATACTCCACCTGAAGAACTAAGCCTTTAAAAGAAGATACAGAGGATTATGCAGAGCCCAGAGGAAAGAAAACCCTCTTGCTTTATTATTCTCATTGTATTATTTTCAGATAAGGAAAAAAAGACTGTGAACCAATACATCTGTAATGAATATATGCGCAGAGGCAGAAGGCATCCAGGACTTGCACAGCATCCTCTCATGAGGCCCAAAGAAGACATCCTTCCAGGTCTCAGGGCCAGAATCAGCCACAGTTTTCATGTTGTAGATCCTGAAATCCTATAACTGATTGTTTCCCTCTTTGAGGCAAAAGAAAACAACCAGATATTTGCTGGAAGATAAGAACCAAGCATTTGTGGACCACTCACAGAAACACCTGCAGTTAAGCATTCAATTTTTTTTTTTTTTGAGACGGTGTCTTGCTCTTTTGCCAGCTGGAATGCAGTGGTAGGATCGCAGCTCACTGCAACCTCTGCCTCCCAGGTTCAAGTAATTCTCCTGCCTCAGCCTCCTGAGTAGCTGGGATTACAGGCAGGTGCCATCACGCCCAGCTAAGTTTGGCATTTTTAGTAGAGATGGGGTTTTGCCATGTTGGCCAGGCTGGTCTCGAACTCCTGACCTCAAGTGATCCGTCTGCCTCGGCCTCCCAAAGTGCTGAGATTACAGGCATGAACCACCGTGCTCAGCCTAAGCATTCAATTCTATTGTCTTGCTCTCCTTCCTTTAATCCTACTTTTACTCCTATTTTTATTTTATCTTATTAATAAGTTCTTGGAAACTGTGCCACCTAATGATTGTATGTGTTAATTAATACACCTCACCTCAATTCTTTTCTGAACCAAGGTGAAAGGTGAGACATATAAATAGGAACATCAAAGTAAAAGAGTAAAGGTGCCAATTCAGGCCGTAGTCAGTGGGTACAAGGCAGTTCAAAGGTGATGAAAGTTTCAGAACGCTTCTATCTTACTTGCAAGAGCAAAGTGGTAGCTTTTGCCGGTTGCTGATGCACTGCTCAGGCGAGGAAGCGCTTTCACTAGAGACAATGAAGGAGAGGTGTGGAGGTCTGTTTGTGTGACGGGGTCAGTGTCCCCTCTGACTGGGTGATACCGTGCCTTGCCCCAAAGCAGGGAAAGACAAAGGGCATCTTCTAACCGGCTGGCACAGAGCGGACTGCGAACTCACTGTGTGAAGATCGGCGGAGCAACCACATGAGGACGTGCAGCTTGGGCAGCGTGGCCGGTGACTTCATTTGCCCTTCCATCAGGCCACCTTGAGAGTGCTTTTGTAGAACTTAGGTCTGTCCTGGGAAGCCTGTGGTTAGTCGTGATGATACTGTCACTTTGCACACCGTTACACGCAGACCCTCAGCAAGCCCTGGGAAGTAACTGGAAGGACAGCAGCCAGCTGCACTGGGGTGGAAGTCTCTTAGGGTGTTTAGGAGCCAGGCTGGCAACCAACAGGCACTTTGCCCTCTAACTCTGTCAGATGCTGCTGAAAAGGAGGCAAGGGGGCAACGTTGAACGTGGATGCAGAAAAGAGCCTGGGGATCAGCCTGAGCCCAGAATGCTGGAACCATAACACAAGAGGAAACAGCATGTAGACAACTCCGTCCCAAACCGTCTCCAGATGATAATCCTGCAATCACAGGAGAAAAACCCTTGTTAAAGCAGGAAGAGGGGCCGGGCGTGGTGGCTCACGCCTGTAATCCCAGCACTTTGGGAGGCTCCATCAAGAGATGGAGAGCATCCTGGACATCATAGTCAAATCCCTTCTGTACTGAAAATAGAAAAATTAGCTGGATGTGGTTGTGCATGCCTGTAATCCCAGCTACTCGGGAGGCTGAGGCAGGAGAATCGCTGGAACCCAGGAGGCGGAGGATGCAGTGAGCAGAGATTGCACCGGTGCACTCCAGCCTGGGTAGCAACACAAGACTACAACTTAAAAACAAACAAACAAACAAAAAACAGGAAGAGGGAGGGGCATGGTGGCTCACGCCTGTAATCTTAGCACTGTGGGAGAGTGAGGCAGGTGGATCACCTGAGGTCAGAAATTTGAGACCTGCCTGGCCAACATGGTGACACTCCATCTCTACCAAAAAAAGACATAAAAACTAGCTAGATGTGGTGGTGCGTGCCTGTAGTCCCAGCCACTTGGGAGGATGAGGCAAGAGAATCACTTTAACCCAGGAGGTAGAGGTTGCAGTGAGCCAAGATTGTGCCATTGCAGTCCAGCCTGGGTGACAGAATGAGACCTTGTCTCAAAAAAGAAAAAAAAATTCAGGAAGAGACATCAGGTAAATTCAGAGTGGTTTTGTAAGCCCATTGCAAGACATATTGAAAAAAAAAATTATTCCAGCTACCCCAAAGGGTAAAGGAGTAGACATCAAGTGACTGCACCAAGAACTTGGGACAGTACTGAGACGTGGCCAACATTGCCATTTAGATTGCGTGTGATTATTTACGATGTTAGCTACAACAGATTGATTTCAACATTGATTTTACCCATTCTATTCTCAAATCATCTCTCTCTTTTTCTTTCTTTTCTGACGTCACCAGTTAAAGATCTGATTCAGGAAGCTTTTATGGCAAACATAAAGTGAAATAAATTTGGCCCAGCTGACTGATTAATAACAGTAAGTCCAAAGAGGAGACGTCACACAGTGGGAGTTTGAACTGAACCATCATGTGCACGAAAACCAGAAAGCACTCAGTGTTCACTGAGTAAATGAGTGAATGAATGAGGTGGGTAGAACTCATGGTCAGGAATGTTACATGGCGGCATCCTAGAAAATGATCTGTAGGTTGGCATGTGGGTCACCATGCCAGAGAGCAGCCATGCAATCTACCCTGTGCCAGGAAGGAAAGCGTGATGTAAGAGAATATAGCCAAGGACTTGGTTTCAGCGGTTGCCAATTTCGTTAGGGACAAGCCACACCCTCAAAAGAGCAACGATCCATTGAAGGGAGGTGGGGGTGAGCTCATTTTGGAAGTATGGGAGGCAGGAGGTCAGAGGAGGGCGAGAAGACCCTTTACTTCCTAGAGCTACAGAATGTGACCCAGGACCGAGTGTGTCTGATAAACAGTGAGCATGTACTCACAAGAGCGTGCCTCAGTGGATGCATGTTTACTGCACAGGAAGCAGAGGGTGGGGAGAGAATGAGGTGGCCCACCTTACCAGAGCACCGGCCAATGCTGGGCGTCGCAGGAGGCCAGGCCTTGTGTGGGAAGATGGGAGCCTCATACAACAGCCAGGAGTGGCTAAGAATTAGTCTTGATGACTTGAAGGCACCGACCTGACTTGTGGATGATCTGTGGGTTTACATGGGGTGTGATCCAATCCCATTTAACACACATGCTTCCTCCCTCGTGCCAGGTCTTGCTGCAGCACTGGGAATATTGGGAGGAAGGAGACATGTTCCCGCCTTGGAAGGCACAGGTGGTGACCGGGAGACTGGGTCTCACTCTGCCACATAGTGCGGCCGGGCCCTGCCCGGGCACTCGGACCTCTTTGGGCTTCTGGTTTCTTGCGTGTGAGATGAGTCTCCAGAGGATAGTGCCTATCGGGGCTGTGGAGCGCTAGGACTGTGTGAGCTACCTCCTGGAACGCTCTCCTGGGTGGGTCTCCCTACATGTTAGTGGGAAACACTGAAGCAAGATGTGAGCCATTTGGGAAAAGGGCCACAAATTTGGTACGAAAAGGTCTATGAAGCCCCAAAGGGAGGTTGATTTCTCTAAGTGTAGTGAGGATGGGGAGGTCCAGAAGGCTTCAAACAAACGGAAAATAATCGGACAGACTCTGGAGGGAGACCAGAGCACGGGCAGGTGAGAAGAGAAAGATGCCTGAGCCCACCAATCTCAAGCTTGAGCCTCAAATGCTCACACCCGAGAGCACCTGCTCAAAGGTTTCTGGGCCTCCAGCCCTGGCTTCTGACTCAGGAGGGTTGGGTGGGGCCCAAGATTCTGTATTTCCGACAGGTTTCCAGTGTAATGGAGTGTAAGGGGAAACTCCCAGATAACATGAGGCTGGGGCTGACGTCAGGCTTTCATTTTTTCATGCCTCACTGTTTTCCCATCGCACCACGTACTTGAACCTCCCACCTGGAGGAACTCTCACTCCCCTTAACGCAGTGCATCTGCGCAGAGCAACTCCAGCCAGACGCTGCCCGTGGGAGGCTGCTGCTGTTCTCTGTGGCCCAGAGGCTGAGAGCCTCGTATTTAGGACAAGAGTGCTTCACAATCCTGTGGGCCGGCAGGCAGGATGATTGGCAGGGGGCTGGCTAATTGCTGAGCGGCTCAGTGCAGGGTCCCCGCTGGCTGGAACAATGGACTCAGGCTAGGCTATGAGAGGAGACGAGATACGCCCTCTGCTCTCACCGCTGTGGAACGCTGCAGGGGTGTGGATAGAATCCCTAACCTTGTGCAAAGGGGCTGACTGCATTGGTTATACATCAAATTGGGACCAAAGATCAGACTAGCAGAGCTAATGCCATCACATCTTATCTCTGGGCTGCAGGGTCCTGCAGCTAGAATTGCTGGAAATTGCAAAGCTCAGGAGCATGGACAATACAGGCGGGGAGGACTGTCTAACCAGGAAAGCGGCTCCAGAGAGGGCAGAGGGGCTACCGTTTGTCAGAGTCCCGGTGGCCCTGACCGTGGCTAGTCCTTTGAACATATTATCTCATTAAATTTCCACAGCAGTCCTTGCAAATATGTTAACATCCCCACTTTACTGACGGGGAAGCAGCTTAAGAGTGCTTATCTAAATTTCCCACTACCACATGCAGCCGATTTGAGTCTTCTTGGAAAACCCGGAGGAGTCAGATTACTCCGGAGGGTAACTTGGCTTTGCAAGTGGTAACAACTTCCTGAGCCCAGCTCTCGCTGCCTCCCAGCTGAGTCCCTTGAAATTTACTAGGGCTTAAGGCTAGGTTTTATTTTCTGTGCGGAAAATGCACAGCCCAGTGAGAGGCACATTTTTGGTATTCAATGATTATTCAGTTCTATAATAGTGCCTATGTGCGCATACACGAGAAATTGAACAAACGCATTCAGGGGTCCTGTGACTCCCGAGGATCTCTCATACGGCCCGCTTGCTGCAGGATGAGCACTCCTGGTCTCAATGGCTCTGCCTGTAGTCACAGGGATACTTCCAGGAGTTTGCTTTTTCTTTTTCTTTTTTTAAAATAGTTGAACTAGATTTTTTTTTTTTTTAACCAATGGTGAGTCAGTCTCGACTGTGGATAATGAAAGTAGAGACAGCCAAAGAGCTGCCTCCCAGGCCCCAGCCCACGAACGCTGTCCACTTATATATGTCTCCATAGACAACTTACGAGAGATACAAAGGAAATAAAAATAATTCAGTCCACTCTGAACACAGAGAGTACAGGGCAGGGGCGTTCTGGAGGAAATCAAGTCTAATCACTGACAATTCCTTGAAATAGCCCTCTCCAAACCACATGGAAGTGTCATTAGTAGGCTCCTGAAGGGTTTGTATGGAAAAAAGGTTTACTGTGACTCATTCTGAGAGGTGTCAGCATTGGTTGACTTGGAACTTCAGCTCAAAAGGGAGACAGCTTCAGACATCACCAGAGTCTCAGCCGACTACAAAGCTCTCTCCCCCACCCCCCGGAGCTCCCCTCCACCCCTCTCTCCTGCCTCCTCTTTCTCTGGGTGGTGTGATTTTGCTGGTCAGTGCAGAGAGAGAAGACCTCAAGTGAGAGGGGAAGAGGCAAGGGTAGGGGTGTCACTGTTACCAAAGCTTGCACAGGGACCTTCTGAGGTGAGATGGAAGAAAATGCCAAGGAGCCTGGGCTTAAAATGGCCTTGGGCGGGGTCTTGACATTGCAGATGGGATGATGTAAATTAAAGTCGGCAGCGGGCACAGGCCGAAAGTTTCGGTCTGTGCTCACCAGGGAGAGCTGTCCCCCTCCTGACAGCCTCCTCCCGTGTAGGCCACAGTCACAAGGCAATTCCTGCAGGCAGGCCTGGTCACCTACCTGCAGGGACCCATGCAAAGAGGCAAAGGCGGGGCTTCCTATTCAGTGGCAAGGGAGCAAGTGCTATGAAGCATGAACGTACACATTTGGTTTCTGCCCCTGGTTTTGCTTCGAAAACCCTGGGAGTTCCCTAAATGCTGGGTATGAGCAGAACTCTGCCATTACTCCTACAAAGCTCCTTTCAGCTCTACCTGAGTTTGTGGTAACGACAGGGCTCCTGCACATGGGGGGCTGGTGACCGGAACCAACGCTGGGCTTAGAGGCTTGGAACTGTCAGCCCCGTCCCCAACTTCCCAGGAGAAGCAGCAGCTGAGATAGAGCTCGGTCCCCAATGGCCAGTGCTTTCATCAGTCATGCCTACATTATGGAAAAGCCACAAATCCCCCAAGCAATGGGGTTCTGAGAGCTTCCGGGTTGGTGAACACACCCACGTGCTGGGAGGGTGGTGCACCCAGAGAGGGCATGAAAGCTGCATGCTCCCCCCACTCCCCTGACCCTTGCCCTTCGTGTCTCTCTTCCGTCTGGCTATCCCTGAGTCTCGTCCTTTATAATAAACCGGTGGTAGGAAGTAAACTGTTTTCCTGAGTCCCGTGAGCTGGAATAGCTGACAAGTTATTAAATCCGAGGAGGCAGCCATGGGAACCCTGGATGTGTAACCCATCAGTCAGAAGTCGGAAGGGAGGCTTGGACTTGGGATGGGCACCCCGAGCTTGCGCGGTCTGCGCTAACTCCGGGTAGTGCCAGAATTAAATTAGGGTGTAGGACACCCTGTTGGTGTCTGCAGATATTGGAGAATTGCACTATGTGGAAAACCCACACATTTGGTGTCAGAAGAACTGTGAGTGTAGTGAAACAGAATTTATTTTTCTTTTAAAGCTATCAAAACATAAAATTTTGCCTCTCTTTTACTTATCTCTTCTGTTCATGGGCACATCTTATTTTCCCAGTGTGTTTCGCTTAGACAAAGCATAAGTTCTAAGTAAAATTATTAGGAATTCTAAGATAATGAGGGTAGACCTTTAAACAGAGTGTGGGTCCGGACACGGTGGCTCACGCCTGTAATCCCAGCACTTTCGGAGGCTGAGGTGGGCAGATCACGAGGTTAAGAGATCGAGACCTTTCTGGCCAACATGGTGAAACACCATCTCTACTACAAATACAAAAATTAGCTGGGTGTGGTGGCACCCGCATGTAGTCCCAGCTACTCAGGAGGCTAAGGCAGGAGAATCGCTTAAATCAGGGAGTTGGAGGTTGTAGTGAGCCGAGATTGCACCACTGCACTCCAGCCTGGTGACAGAACGAGACTCCATCTTAACAAAAAAAACAAACAAAAAGCAGAGTGTGGTCCCCAGGAAACTGGCCCTGGATGCATGATGGAAAACTCAAGAGCCCGCAGAGATGCTTGGGGTCATGCCCAGCTGGCCGTTGGCAGAACTGAACCTAAGAAGGATGGTCTACTCCGAATCTTCAATGGAAAGAAGAGTCTCTGACTCCTGCCATCTTCCGACAACCTGAGGCAGAACATGATTGCCGGTAGGGGTTGCCATGGCAACATCTTCTGCCTTTGGCCACTCTTGTTTCCTGCAGGAGTTCCATGCCTTGTGCATTTCTGTAGTTGAAGTGACATGGATTCAGGACAGAGTTGAAGTGTGTAGTAAACCACTGAGCTGGAGATAGTTTGGCCCTACCTGCAGGAGGCCTAACTAAAGCCACTGAGAAAAGCAGTTTATTTATTATGAAAGGAGCGCCTTGTTAGAATGCTTCTTACCTCTTCAAGAGTAAGGTGCAGAGCCAGCCGAGGGGGCCATGATGCTGGCTGGAATCCAGGCAGCACCGCAGCAGGCGACATGAGTAGCTTGGCCTCACCAGTAGGGACAATTACGGGGACTCCTCAATTTCATCTGTGTTCAAACGTTGTCCCAGAACCAAGCAGGTCACACAAAGGCGAGGCAACAGTTCGCTCTCCCAGTGTGTGATTCTTAGAACAAAACCTCCCCCACCACCAACAACCAAAGACTGTCAGAGTTGGGAATTGATCAGAGTTTGCAAACTTGGGCTGATGAGTTGGTCTTGCACTGGTACTTGGTTTGATCCACATAGAGGGCTGAAAAAGAATGGATTAATTGACAGTACTAAAACATTTGGAGATTTCATTTCATAATCCTAACTTGCTATTTCTCTTGGAAAAATCAGAGGCTCTGACCACATCTGATCTGAAGGCAGGTTTCATTTGGGGGCGAGGAGGCTGGAACATGGAGATGAAGCTCATTTGACTTCTGGCTGTCGCAGCCTGGGCCGGGGACTCGGTGGGCTGCTGCCTCCTGGCACAGAGCTCTCCGTGTCTGACTGTCATTACTGTGACCATTTATGCAGCCCAGGGTCCCATCTCCTGGCTTCCTGCCCAATAAGAGGTCAATGAGAATAATTGCTTTTTAAATTGGGAACCTAATTCTTTCCAACGTATCATAACCAATTTTTCTCCATGGCGTTGGAATATCACTTTAAGGAAGTTCTTAAATGGGTATGAGAACTATGATTGATGAGAAAATAAAATTACCTTATAAATATAAACAATTACCTAGGTAAAAAAGACAACAGAAATGCATATTGTGGAGGGCTAGTGAAAGATTGTATACATACTAAAGAACCGTTTTATTTTGTTTTTGTTTTTCATTCAAAATTCCACTATAGCAGACATTTATGTCTAGTCGAAGCTGTGCCGAGGAATTATATGACCTTGAACAATACCAATGCTTTTACATTATGCCTTCACCATCTACAAAACAGACTTTAAAATATCCACTCCTGCATTATTATACTGATAAATTAGACCACATATGTAAGCACTTTAAGCTCCTGGGAAGAGAGGAAGGGTACACATTGGCCATCTTGGTATTATGAATTGGAGCATGCACTGAAATGTTATTTATTCTGTAAATCTGAGGTTATTATTCCCTTGGCAATTGAAGAGCCCTCTTAACCAAGCCAATCTTCTGTTTTATGAGGCTAGGACACAATGAAATGATTTCTATTCATTTGGTACAAATGCAAATTTTTCCATGTTTGTAATGCCTTGTAATCTTAGTGCCCTAATCGCTTTGAATGGCTCTAGTCATAATGCAACAGAATGCCTGACTTTTTTTTGTCTTCTTTTGCAAAAGGTTTGAAAAAGAAAGTGGAATGCAGCATAAGTAGGTGACTATTACGACGGAAAGAGGATTAGGTTGTCTTTGGAGATGTCAAATATTTGCTGTTCTTGTTTCGTTTCTGTTTTCTCTGCTGGCACCTCTTGGAAATGTGTCCAGAGAGAGTTTATATTCACTGCCACATAGTCGAACATTTCGGTCTTGAGATCTTTCCCTGCTGCTTCTTTGTCTTTAGGGTAAAAACCCTCATGAGATCATGAAGAGGCACGTGCTTAGTTCTCTCTCTTCCAGACTGCTCAGTGGGCCCAGCTCTGCAGAGCAGGCAACCCTCCTCCACTGGCCTCTGATGTACTCTGTAGGAGTACATCAGAGCCTCACTCCTCACAGGAGCCTCACTCCTCCTTTCTTGTGCACTTCATCATGCCCACCCCTTCTCACTCAATAGCCTCACTCCTTATTTCACTGACAGAATGAAATGGATTGGAACAGGCCCGTTTCATTTCCGTGCCGTCGGGTCTGTCCACCCTGAGACTGCCCTCTTGTCCACTCCCTGTGGTTATGGGGAACATACAGGTGCCTCCGTGTCTACCGCAACCACTGCCCTGATGTGCTGGGTCCCAAATCCTCCACCTATCAGAGAATCTGACTGTGCTAATATCCCCTCTCTCGCTCCGGCCTGAACATTCTTCTCCCTCTTCATAGAGGCACACAAACAAGCAAAAAGTCTCTCTTTTTTTCGCTTCCCTTCAGTTTCTGCAATTCCCAGAAGAAACTTTTCTGCATTTCCTGTGTGAGCTCTATTCTCTCTCGAATCTTCTCCATTCCTGCTGTTCACATTGCACTGTTGTCCAGGGTGCCAGCTAAGCCCAGTACCCTCATCCAGCCATTCCTTCACCATCCTCCTCAGCCTCTGCATTCATTTTCTTTGCCTGGCTCCCAGTGAGCTTTCTTCTGACTTCTGCTAGCACTCTGTTTCCAGCTCCTTGATTGGTTCCTTACGTTCCAGATCCCTTTTGAATACTGAGACAGTCGAGTGTCTCAGGGCCTGTTTCTCAGTTCTCTTCCTAATCTTCAGTCACTCTTACTTACTCCTAGGCAATCCTCAACCCATCTCTCACTGGGGGCCTCCAAATTTGGTCTCTTGCCCCGACTCCCACCCTAAACTCCATATTTGCTATTTCTACCTGGATGTCTAATAGGCCTGGCGGGATTTAGGACGTGCTGTGCTAAGATATGTGTGCCTTGACATATTGAGCACTTTAAGGTGAAGGAATCTAAAAACAATGGCAGAAGCAGGAATGTCACTCTGCCTTTTCCCCACCCTTCTCCCCTGAAGAGGTCATAACACCTAGGATGGATGCTCTGACCTTCCCCTGAAGCAGGCCACCAGAGCCTCACACGAGACATGGCTTCCCTATCCCTGGAGGAAAGGACAGTCTTACCTCTGAGGACACAGGGACACAGAGGGGACTCTGAGCACACAGGCCTTGCTAAGTCTCCCGCACCGGCCGGTTCATTGCCATTAGCTCATACTAATGGTATGAGTTTTTATCCAGTCATACTTCTCCAAAACTACCCGCCTCTTCCTCAAACCTAGCTTTAAAAACGCATAAAAAACACACAGATTCTCCTGTTTGAGTCTTCATTTTGGAAAGCTCCGTGCCATGTAAGACTTACATCAAATCCATATGCATGCTTTTCTCTGGTTTCTCTGTCTTTTGTTAGAAGGGCCTCTGCCCTGAAACTCCGGCAGGTGAGGAAAGAAACCTCCTCCTCTACAGGCTCCCACGTGTAGCATGTCCATATCTGAACTCCGCACCCTGGAGCACTCCTTCAGAGTCCAGGCACAGCGGCCTCAGGCATCTGTCCATCCTTTTTCCTGAAAGTCCTACCTTTTGTACCTGAATTATTTTCCTCGATCTTGACAAGTTCTCATTTTCTCTACCAGTGCCTCCTCATTCGAGCCACTCTCTTCTCTTGCCTGGACTGTGGACAGGGCTTCTCTCTCAGGTTGCCCATTCACACAAAGTGGCCTTTGAACAACACCACATTCGCTTGTGTTTCTTTTTCTTTTCTTTCTTTTCCTTTCCCTCCTTCTTTCCCTCCTTCCTTTCCTCTCTCTCTCTTTCTCTCTTTCTTTCTTGCTTTCTTGATTTTTTGCTTTCTTTCTTTCCAGAGTTTTGCTCTTGTCGTCCAGCTGGAGTGCAATGGCGCAATCTCTGCTCACTGCAACCTCCACCTCCTTGGTTGAAAGGATCCTCCTGCCTCAGCCTCCCGAGTAGCTGGGATTACAGACGACTGCCACCATGCCCAGCCTAATTTTTGTATTTTTAGTAGAAACGAGGTTTCACCGTGTTGGCCAGGCTGGCCTCGAAACCCTGACCTCACATGATCTGCTCACCTTGGCCTCCCAACGTGCTGGGATTACATTTGTATTTTTAAAGCATGGCTTCCTTGCCCTCTGAGGAGGCCCCCGGCTCCAGCTATGTCTCTGACCTCCTCTCTGCACTCTCTGGTTCCAGGGCACAGCTTCACCATGGCAGCTTACTTGCTGTTTCTGCTACCTCAGCATCTTTGCAGCTAGTGTTTCATCTGCCGGGAACACTCTTCCCCTAATCTGCCTCTGTTCATTCAGATCCTGTCCCAGCGTCCAATCCTCCCACCTTGCCTGAGTTCATCTGATAGAGTCCATCCTGGCTACCCGCTCGGTCTTCACCCTGTTTGGGCTTCCTGTCTGGCGTGTGTATCTACCTGGCCTTGCCTTATGTATTAATTCACAGGGGCAGGAGCTTTGTCCTATCCTCAGCTGGGTTCTAGCACCCAGCTCTGAGACATGGGAGGCACTCAGCAGTTATTAAATAAATGACTATTTCTGGGTGCTGTGTGCTTCATTCACTGAAAAGATGAATTGATTTTTTTGTTTTATTTTCAAGCACGCTTTGGGTTTGTTTTTCTTACGGAAGTCAGGAAACAGACAATTCTGGAGGAAGCAGAAAGAGTATTTGGCTGGAGAGTGTGATAATGAACAGCAGGGGGCTATTAGGCTCCTTGAGCTAGTGGTGGGTGCTCCTGCAACCAGGCAGAGGACGGCTGAGAGTACCTTGGGGTGAGCAACAATGGACATGCCATGCCATTGACATGGGACGTCCTTGAGGGTTTGAGCCATATTCCAGCTCTAGAACAGGATTCCCAGAAAGAGCAAGGCAGTCCTCTCTGCAGAAGCACCTGGGGTATCTGAAAGGGGGATTGGTGTAGAGGTATTTACCAGGATCTAAGACAAGAGTCCTGTGTTAGAAGTATGACAGATGACCAGTTGTCACAACTGGGAGACAAGTCCAGGGCCCGGCCAGCAGCCCTGACAATTTAACGTTGAGCCCTACATACGAAGCCAGCAATCCTTTAACCCACTTGTCTGTTTTAGGATGAGTCCTAAAGAATGAACCAAGATGGATCCCATTATCCTGTGTGACTGAGAGTCTGTCAAAGATCTCCAGTTGTGTGAGTGGAAGGGTGAAGGCCTTTGTGAGTGGACCAGGTATGGCCTGGTAGTGTGCTGTTCTGTGGAAATTCCTCATGTATGAAAATTTCATGATAATGAAAATACTGTGGTACAGAGGAGAGAGAATTTTGGATTCACAAACCCTGAGTTAAGTCTTGCTGCCAAGTTGCATTTATTGGGCGACACTGAGTTTGGTCATGTGACTTCTTTGAGCCTCAGTTTTCTCATGTGTAAAATGGACTTAACCACACCTTAATTTCTTCCATCTCAGAGTAGTGTTTCTGATGCCGTATGAAACAGTGGCCTGCTGGCTAATACGTATGATAAAACATGGGTCTGATAATCGAAGAAGCCTGGGAAAGTCTGGGTAAGATGAGGTTAAAGAGGCTTATCTGTCCTTCCCTTTGTCTTCTTAGAAACGGTTGTTGGCAAACATGCTTCTTGAATTTCCATGAAGAAGTTTCATAGGCAGCATTTGTCAAACTTTTGGACGGCAATCTCCCACCTACCTTTTCTTCCCGCCACATTTATTAACCTCTCCCAAAAGAGCATTTCAAGGATCACCATTTAGGGAATGCAGCCATAGAGTAAGAAAGGAACAGGCTCACTAAGAGTGTACTGTGTGTGTGCAAACTGCGCCTTGTCTGTGGTACGAATGCTGCCGAAGGCATACTGGGATGCTTGTTTCTAAAGGAGATTTGAAGCAAGCTGGCACGAAGCACTAGGTGGAATAAAAAGATAAGATCTTAATAAAAAGATGTATGCAGAAAGGTGTTATTATCTGGGCTTGAGACCCAGCACACTGCCTCAAGAGCTGACCTCTAAAAGATGACTGTTCCTCCCAGAGCCACAAAGCAATGTGAACAGGTAAGGGGAGAAGATGTGAGCCTTGTGGTTGCTGTTATGGATGAAGCCCATCCTGACCTACATTGTAGGGCTCAAATCTGAAGCTAAAGGTATTTTGCTTGTTTGAAAAGCCGGGAAAAAGAATCTGAGATCCAAAATAAATTGCTATAACTTAATGGATATTAAAATAAATGGTTGTATGGAGCTACTTTATCCTAGCTAACAACGGCATTGATCTGATCCAGGAGAGGCTTAGTGGTGACACCGCCCCCTTCTCTCCTGTGGAGGAGGATATGGGAGGCCACATTTTGTGGTGGGGCAGATATCTCTCAACTATGTGTCAGCTCCAGAATTTACTAGTTTTGAGACCCTGGATGAATTAAGTAATGATTTTGGGTCTTAGTTTCTTTATCTGTAAAATGAGGATGATTTCCTTAAGGTAGACTTGTTTTTGCTTCAGTTTATAAGTCTGAAACTCAGAAGGGAATCTAGACTCAAATACAGGGTCAGCACTGTCAACACTTTGGGGCCAAATAATTTTTTGTTACGGAAGACTGTTACATGCATTGCAGAATATTTAGAATGTAGGTTTCTAGATGCCAGCAGCCACTCCCCAGTTGTGAAGACCAAAAATGTCTCCAGAAATTGTCAGTGTCCTTTGTTGCGAGGAAAATAGCCCCCAGTTGAGAACGACTGCACTATAAAAAGACTGAAGTCATGGCATTTATCAGAACTCATATTTCAGAAACAAAGGCTCCAGGGGAAAAGATGATTCAAGGCTAAAGCTTTTGAGAATGTAAAGACAGAGTTTCTACTATGATCTTCTGGTTTTATCCTGCACTTGGCTTGATATTTTGTACCTAGAGACTAATGAATAAAGCTAACAGTAGCAACATGATTTATATAAAAGATAGTGACATGGGACAGGGCAGATGTAAGTGCGTGACCAAGCAAGAGACAGGATGAGATAGGCACAATTGTCCTTGCTTCCGAACCTCTTGTAGATTTCTTTAATAAGTGCATTTTCAATTGTTGTAGGCGTATCAATAGAAATAGAATGTCCTTGAAGTGATGGCATTTGAGTCCATCTAGCTTTTGAGCAAGAGAAAGGCTTCTCTTTTCCTAACATCACCAGCATCGTCTTTAGCAGAGGCTTTTCACCCACTCTTATCAGCGTAAAAGAAGAACAAGCCTTCTCAAAGAAAGCAGTTGTATTGCTGGTGTGGAAGGTTTCTGTTCTTACAGACAGTATTGTCTGTAGTGTCTACAGTGTTACCTCTCATTATTTGATGCTGTAACTGACAGCGATCCTATAACACTAAGTGTGTTCTCCAATCAATCAATCATTTACAGCTAATTCAAGTGATGAACGTTTGTGTGCTATAAAACATTCTGTGGCTCCAGTGTGTCTGCTTTTCTGCATCTTTCTTGTGGAAATTCCAGCCACCATTGTCTTCCACCTAGATTACCAGCATGGGTTTCCACTGTGCTCCCTGTCTTGGTCTTCAGACTGTCTGTCCCTATAGTTCCACAAGAGTGATCTTCCTGAAGTGCAATCCTTTGCTGTTTCCCTGCAGCCAAACCTTCCATGAATATCCATTGCCCTCTCTATGAAACCCATATTTTTGGAGAATGGCATGGAAAACGCTTCATGGTTTATATTTGAACTTTTTTTTATTATTTCCTGCCTCCAAGTGGATGCTCCACCTAGTCTCTACTACTTGTAATATCCTGAATATGCCTTTCTTTCTTTCTTTCTTTCTTTCTTTCTTTCTTTCTTTCTTTCTTTCTTTCTTTCTTTCTTTCTTTCTTTCTTTCTTTTACTTTTCTTTCTTTCTTTCTTTCTTTCTTTCTTTCTT
>CAUYLZ010017114.1:0-34815 GCA_963573645.1 Pithecia hirsuta | reverse complement strand
ATAGCAGGAGCTCAGTCCCCAAGACCGCCCCACTTCAGATGCCAATCAAGTGGTGTAACCTGTGCTTCTGACCAACTGGCTGTAAACTGAGGTCCCCACGACCCACTCTTCAGGTTTACTTGTTTTCTTTTTTTTTTTTTTTTAGACGGAGTCTCACTTTGTCACCCAGGCAGGAGTGCAATGGCGCAATCTCAGCTCACTGCAACCTCCGCCTCCCAGGTTCAAGCGATTCTTCTGCCTCAGCCTCCTGAGTAGCTGAAATTATAGGCATGCACCACCATGCCTGGCTAATTTTTTTTCTATTTTTAGTAGAAACGGGGTTTCACCATGTTAACTAGGCTGGTCTCAAACTCTGGACCTCAGGTCATCTGCCCACCTCAGCCTCCCAAAGGGCTGGGATTACAGGCGTGAGCCACCACACCCCCTCTTCAGGTTTTCTTAATTTTCTAGAGCAGCTCCAGAATTCAGGGAAACACCCACATTTACCAGTTTATTCCAAGGATGCTACAGAGGACACAAGTAGTGTCCATGCTCTCCTCAGCACACCAGCCTCCTGGCACACCCGTGTTCAGCTGCCTAGACACTCTCTGAAATCAGTCCTTTTGGGTTGCTATAGAAGCTTCACAACATAGGTGTGTTTGATTAAACCAATGTCATTGGTGATCAGCTTAACCTCAATCCCCTCCTCTCACTTCCCCAGAGGGTAGGGGTCCTTGGTCTCTCTGGTGACCAGTCCTCTTCCTAAAGCAGCCTGGGGGCAGCCAGCCCTCAGTCAACTTCGTGTGCAGAAGACATTGCTACGGAGAGCCCACAGGTTTTAGGAGTTGCATACCAGGAAACAGGGATGAAGACCAAATCTACATTTAACATCATAGCTCACCCCCGTCATCTGTAAGTCAAAGAAAAGGACTGATGTGAGCCTCACCCACCTCAGGGGCCAGGGTGGAGGATGTGCCCGGGAGAAAGAGGCAGAAGCCGAAGCAGGACCCATGCCCTTCACTTTTTTGGAAGAGGATTTTGAGAGCTTCAGAATTTAAAGGGGAAAATGGGGCAGTAGAGAAAAGTGGAAAGAAAAAAAAAGGGGGGGCATGGTGGCTCACACCTGTAATCCCAGCACTTTGGGAGGCCGAGGCAAGTGGATCACCTGAGGTCAGGAGTTCCAGACCACCCAGCCCAACATGGCAAAATCCCATCCTTACTAAAAATATAAAAATTAGCCGGGCATGGTGGTGCATACCTGCAATCCCAGCTACTCAGGAGGCTGAGGCAAGAGAATGGCTTAGAACCTGGGAAGCAGTGGTTGCAGTGAGCCAAGACTGTGCCACTGAACTCCAGCCTGGGCGACAGAGCTAGACTGTCTCAAACGAATGTATTTTTAAAGAATGAAGGCAGGGCCACATTCCTGGGAGTGCAGCTGCAACGTGGGGGAGGAGGGAGCTGTCGATTCCACGGCCAGTGAATCTGCACTTCACACAACAGGGTGGAAGGAACAGGCACATGCGCATTCCCCGACGTGGGCAGCTGAAGACTTCCGGGCTCCTCTCGCCCTTCTTGTGAAGATAAGCTGTTAATTTAATTCAGGGTGAGGGAGGCCTCCTGGGGAGACACGTGGCCTTCTATCTGTAACCATCTAGGAACAAAAAGAAAGGCAGATTTTTTTTTTTTTTTCATGACTCACCTTCCAAGCTTAACGTTTCCCTTTGCACCTGGTGAATTTGGGGTCCCAAGACTTTATTTCCCCCTCACACTTCGAGCCCCGATCCCCTGCATCAAAGGATACACAGCCCCAGAGGGCTAGCACATTACCAGAGTCTTGTTCAGCCCGGTCCACCGCACAGCATGGATGTCCCCCGGGTGGGGCCGCTCCGGTTTGCAGGTTTCCATTCCACTGTGGTTCCAGGAGCCGTGGTGGTTTCCACAGACTCACAGCTTCACCCTTTCAGGCACCTGGATCACTGAACTGAGAGACAGTGCCGTCTCCTGCG
This sequence comes from Pithecia hirsuta, assembly GCA_963573645.1. Classification (NCBI taxonomy): domain Eukaryota; kingdom Metazoa; phylum Chordata; class Mammalia; order Primates; family Pitheciidae; genus Pithecia; species Pithecia hirsuta. The sequence continues at coordinate 32,830 of CAUYLZ010017114.1, read as the reverse complement.
CTGAGCCTCTTTCAAGGTGTGAACACAGTGCTGGATTTCCCCTGGTTTATAGCCCATTCATTAATTCCTTTACCCTCACCTACTCTTCTTTCTCTTCATTGATTTCCAGACATTTCCACCTCTGTGAGGGAGTTTGAATCAGCCCCCACACTGGTCTAGACTGCAGACAGCCATGCTAAGGAATGTGAATCAACCCTGTGCTGGTCTAGACTGCAGGCACCCATACTAGGGAGTTTGAATCAGCCTCCAGGCTGGTCTACACCGCAGGCAGCCATGCTAGGGAATATGAATCAACCCCGTGCTGGTCTACCCAGCAAACCAGCGCAGGAGACAGGAGGTGCCTGGGGAAACGGGGACCCTGACCAGGTATTTGTTGATATGAAGAAATTGTGGGCAGCTTTTAGACGTGGGAGTGATACTGTGATTGCTTTTAAAAGGGAGTTTTTGTTTTTCAGAGATACAAACTGGAGTTCCCCATCCATGAACTTCCCTGATGTTTCCAACGAGAGGAGCTCTGAAATGAGAGCGTCCTAAGGCCCTACCCGAGGACGGGCATAGCAGGAGATGGCCTATGCCTTTTCCAAGTGTTTTTGAATTTTTTCATAATAAAAGGTTCTTTATATACAAATCCCAGGAGAGGCTCCAACCGGCCCAGCTGGGATCCGGGGTCCTCTTGGCCCACCCTCTGTGGCGGGAGAACACAGGTCAGCCTGGCATCAGCACCACGGACAGCACTGGCCGGGTGGAGAGGAGGGGTCCCTTCCCGTGGAGGCGGAGGCTACCTGCCCAGCTCCAGCCTTCCAAACCAGAGTTTTCTCAAGCTCGGGATTGTAAAAGAATGTATGGGGAGACACAGCCCCTGTTGGAATGACATGCTCTGAGGGGCTTTTCACAGAGAGCGGTTGAGCAGGGCCCGGCTCAGAACAGCAACGTGGCAGCCCCCATGGGAAGACCCAGTGGGTTCTGAGCCCTGGCGGGAGCCAGAGCTTTGCCTGGCTGCCCTGAGGGAGGAATTCAAGCTCACTTCTGAACTGCAAATGTCTTCTTACTGAGCTCGCTTCTAATCTGCACGGATTCCAAGAGCTGCTTCCACTAAATCCCCCTCTTCCTCCACGGGTCACCTGGCCTCAGACACAGGGACAGGGATTCCGAAACCAGGAGTGAGGCAGCGGCCAGCTCCCAGGCTGGGGCTCTGGGCCTGGTCTGCGGGAGGAGGCTAAGGATGTCTGAGTTAAGGGCCGGAGCCTCGAAGCAATATTGATTATGCATCTTTATCAACACGAAATCAAATTCCCCTCCGCAGAGAGCGCAAATTGCCAGGAAGAGCAGCAGAGTCAACCTGACGATCACACAGCCCGTCCTGGGCACAGAATTGGAGATTGTATATATTTATTTGGAAAAGGCCTGGGCTACTTGTGGCATCCTGCCAAGGCAATTTGAAAGGTATCAACAGTTTAAATGACATTTTCACCTTCAGCAAATACATCTCTGCCTGCTCAGAATGCGATGCTATCCCACCCCGGCAATCTATGATACAGTCGCGTCAGAAATAGGTGTCAGCTCTCATTACAGTCCCGAGGATAAATCCCATTTATCAAAGCCTGCAGAGTCCAGGGGCTCCTGACATCCCATTTCAGACGGCGGCCTCCCACCCCCAGCCCTTGTCTCCCTAGGAGAAGCCATTGGGGTTTTCAATTGCTGAGCTCCTGCTGGGTGGGAAGAGTCGTGCAGACAGCCTGAGATGCAGGGCAAGGTGGACAGGGCACCCTATGCTCTGAAGACACCTTGGGTGATGGAGCCTCCGGGTCTGTCTGCTCCCTTACTGGAAAGTTTTCTGTTGTCAAAGAGAAAGACTGTTGCTCAGAGGCATGGGTCTCTGGGTCACAGTCTCAGCTACCTAATCTCAGGATTAGGGTGTCCTCCCTAATCCCAGAGGCAGTGAATTAGGAAGCACGTGGAGCGATGGAGTTACGGAGCCCCCAGGGAACAAGAGGAGCAGGAGAGCGCGGCAGGGGGAATCCTGAGAGTCACACTTTGCAGGCGGAGGGAAGTCTGCAGGGGAGGAAGAGGGTGTGCTTTGCAAAACATCAGGGAGGATTCTGGCGGCCGCCTGCTGACTCCCCTAACCCTCCCCTCCCCACGGACCCTGCACTCTTGGACGCTTCCTCCCTCAGCCACTGACCACACAGCCACACAGATGTATTCCCCGGAGACTTGTCCCAAGGCACAGACCACCACCCACCCCTACCCAGGGGCACTAGAGGAAAGAAATGCCCAAATCCCACCCACAGCCGGTCACCATTAGCTGGGCGCAGAGAAGGGGAGTGTGGAGGGGTCCCCAGGGCACTCCTCCTCCTGGTGGGTGCTCGGGAAAGACACTCTGGCAGGGCCCTGGAAGCCTCATGCTCCAGCCCACCTCCCCCAAGGGCCTCCCTGGAGGCCGCTGCCCTGAATCCGGTGTGAGGCACATATGCCTCTCCACAAGGCTCACTTTGCCATGGGACATGGTCTGGTTGGTGAGGCTGGAATGTTGGCGTGGGGAGCCCAGGGCATCCAGGAGGCGGTCAAGGTTGGCACAGCCAGAGCTCCTAAGCACAAGCTCAGCCTGCACCAGGGTAGGGAAGGCTCAGGGCAGGGGATGCAGGCTGCCAGGATTCAGGCAGGCAGACCTCGGCCTGAGCACCCAGAGAGGCCCATCCTCCCTGAGGAAGTCCTCATCACAGCCAGGCAGGAGCTCAAGTGCAGGAGAAGCCTCTGGAGAGACCTGAGGAGGCTTGAGGAGACCAGAGTCTCTGGAGAGACTCTGGAGGAGGCCGAGGCCGGAGGTGCAGGCAGGGTTGGGGTGGGGCCTAAGCGACGGCCACACCCAGTGCTTGTCTTTGCTGAGACCGTCAGGACCGTGTGGAGGGAGAGACGCCTGCTCTTGTGCGAGGGGAGGGCTGGGCTGGCATGAGGCTCTGAGGCCTGGACGTGGGGGCTTTGTTCCGGGACAGGCTCTGTCTCTAGCTCCCATGTGACTGTGAGTGTGGGCAAGTCTCACCTCTCTGAATTTCAGGTTTCTAATCTAGGAAATGGGAACAATGGCTAACGAAGGCTTGAAAGGGTCATTTCATAACAATAAAGAGGCCAGCTCTTCCAGAGGCCGTAACAGTCCTGTACCTTACACACTTTGTAACAGGACCTCAAGCACCGATGCAAAAACTGATCTAGTTTCCAGCATAAACAGACAAATTCGCAGTGATGGTAGATTTCAACATGGCCTCACAATTATTCAGAGAACAAGTACACCCAAAAAGTCAGTGAAGGTATAGAACACTCAAACAACACTATCGAACAATGTAACCCAGTAACATTTCTAGAACACTCCACAGCAAGCGTGCAATCATGTCTTTCGAGGAACCACGGAACACTCACCACACCAAGGTGGACTATATTCTGGGCCGTAGAATAAGTCCCAACATGTTTCAAAGGATTCATATCATTCTAAGTATGTCCTGTAACCGTACTGAAATTAAATTAGAAATCAACAACAGAAAGATGCCCAGAAAACCCTCAAGTTCTTGGAAATTGAGTAACACACACTTTGAAATAACCCATGAATCGAGGAGTATTTTTTACTAAATGAAAATAAAAATTGTAGGATGCAGCTAAAGCAGTACTCAGAGAAAAGTTCATAGCCCTAAATGTACTAAAAAATATAAAAGTCCTCAAATCAACGGCCTGAGGTTTTACCTTAAGAGACCAGGGGCAGGGGGCTGGCAGAAAACTAACATATGAATTAAAAGTCTTCAGTAGAAAAGAGAAAATAAAGATCAGAGAGAAAAATCAACGAGAGAGAAAAAAGAAAAGCAATAGAGAAAATCACTAAAACCAAAATCTAGGTCTCAGAGAAGATCAATGAAATTTAAAATCTCTATCCAATTAACAACGAAAAAAGAGGAAACAAATAACCAACACTCCGGGAGGCTGAGGTAGGAGGATCACTTGAGCCCAGGAGTTTGAGACCAGCTTGGGCAACATAGTGAAATCCTGTCTCTAAAAAAACATAAATACACAAAAATTGTAAAGACTTTTTTTTTTTTTTTGAGACAGTCTCACTCTGTCACCCAGGCTGGAGTGCAGTGGTGCAATCTCAGCTCACTGCAACCTCCACCTCCCAGGTTCAAGCGATTCTCCTGCCTCAGCCTCCTGAGTAGCTGGGATTACAGGCGCACACCACCATGACCGGCTAATTTTTTTGTATTTTTAGTAAAGACGGGGTTTCACCGTGTTAGCCAGGATGGTCTCGATCTCCTGACCTTGCGATCCGCCCGCCTCGGCCTCCCAAGGTGCTGGGATTACAGGCTCGAGCCACCGCGCCTGGCTAAAGACATTTTTAAGTATTGGAAAGACAATCCACAGCCCGAGAGAAATTATTTGTAAATCACAAATCTGATAAAAGGATAGTAAGAAACACCCGTCGCCAGATATACAAATGGCCAATAAGCACATGAAAAGATGCTTGACATTATTAGTCACCAGAGAAATAAACTATGAATAATCTCTAGATGACACCTTTGAGAATGCCCAAGGCTCCAGCACTGGCCGAATCGAGGGCTGGTGGGAATTGGGGGCACCAAGACGCAGATACCTGCTTGTGGCTCCAGCACTTTGGAGAGGAGTGTGGTGGTTTCTGCAGAAGTGGGGGGGACGCTCCCACAGGACCAAGCCATCCAGTGGCCAGTGATCCACCGAGAGGGTGAACGACGTGTCCGCGTGAAGACACACATGTTCACAGCGGCTCCCCCTCTACAGCCAAACCCCGAATCAGCCCAGCGTCCACCAGAGGGAAAATCATAAACAATGTTTACTACAGCCAGGCAGTGGAATACTACTCAGAGACAGAAACAAGGGAGTTACGACTGATACACAAGACGACATAGATGAATTTCAGAATGATTAGGCCAAGTGAAAGAAGCCAGATGGAAAAATTAAAACAGGGCAAGGCACAAGACCATTTGCATACAGCTCTGAAAAGGCCCCTGCACCCGGCACTCAGGGGCAGTGGGAGCCTGGAAGGGGGTGGGGAGGTGAGTGGGCAAGGAGGGAGGGTCTGCACCAGGCACTCGGGGGGCAGTGGGAGACTGGGAGGGGGTGGGGAGGCGGGCGGGTGTGACAGGAGGGTCTGCAGAGGGACACAGGGTAGCTTCGGGGAGTGGCCTGTTCATTCTGCCAATGGTGGACACGGTTTCCGGTCCAACCTTATAAATGTGCACACTGCTCGGTTGTGAGCAGCCCCTGCTTGTCAGCTACAACCCAACTCCCCACTGGGCACAGGGCGCCAGCAGCGTCCAGGACATTTTGGAGGCCCGTGAAAATGTTTTCATTTACTTTAAAATGTGGGGGAGTGTGACCTTGTAGATTCAAAGCAAATATTTTAATTTTTTTTCTGACATTGGAAGGAAAATGAAAATTTTAGGGCCTGTGAAAATCTACTGAATTCTGCCTATAATGGAAAAAAACAAGATGTCAAAAGATTTAGTTATGTCCAAAGCAACTTTGAATATTGATGTTACCATGAGACAAGGAGCTCACAGAGGCCAAACACCATGGGTGGTGAAGTCTCACCTCGGCCCTTGGAGGCTTTCTGAGCTTCAAGGATTTGAGCGTGGAGAGCATGGCTTCAGGGGCAGGGTCGGCCCTGTGGCGGAGGGCAGTGCACCCCCACGCAGGCAGTGAAGGGTAGCCTGTGTCACTGGGGCCCTCAGGCTCCTGCCAGCACCCACAGCCCAGCCTCACCTGAGGGTGGCCCCAGACCCCTTGCAGCCCCCACCCCCAAGGCTAGGAGAAGAGAGGCGGAGGCCAGCGCATCTCAGGGCCGGCTGGGGAGGAAGGGCGCTTTCAATCCATGACGCTTCATTTTCCCAGGCATTTGAGTAGTCCTTGGTTTCCAATTTCTTTTTTTGTTTGTTTTTTAGAGACACGGTCTCACTCTGTCGCCCAGGCTGCAGGGCAGTGGCACAATCATGGCTTCCTGCAGCCTCCACCTCCTTGGCTCAAGCAATCCTCCCACCTCAGCCTCATGGGTAGCTGGGACCACAGGCGCACACCACCATGCCTGGCCATCAGCTTTCTGATTTTATCAAAGAATTGATCTGTAAAGGGAAGGAAGCCACGCCTGTGGTTATAGAAGACAAAACCGTGTGGGTCGCCAGGTGCTGTCTGTGTCATCTGCCCTGAGGGCCCCCAGCAGAGGATGGATTCCACTGTGACCCAGTTGAACATCCCCATGAAATCCATCAGGTTCTGTCAGACCCCGGCCCTCACTTCGCTCACAGAGATGGGCCTGAATCCGCTGACATCCGCATCTCCTTTACGGGGTCTCCTGGAGCAACCCCTGCCTGCTTCCTCCTCCCAGGAGTCTCTGATTTCCTCCATTGCTGCCGCTGGTGCTGCAAACCTGGCCATGCCTGAGCCCTGTCCTCGGCACACCTGCTGTCTGCAGAGGCTCTCTGTGAATGGTAGACACTCTGGGCTCCCTTGCTGGGCTCCCAGCACCTTTGGGAAGGGAGATGTCATCAGCAGCAGCATCTCAGGACAGGAGAGGGGAGGGGAGCACCCCAGGGGTGGGTGGACCCTGCTGCTTGTGATACCTCCCACTGCCACGCCCTGCCCCGGGCTCTTTCTCCCTAGCACCAGACCAGCCCCAGCACAGAACCCTCCTTCTTGGCAGGTTCAGAGGAGCATCCGGCCCAAGGAAGAGGAGGCCCAGGCAGGTGGGGCACGGCAGCCCAGAGTGGCCAGAGCCAGGACGATGGTGGGGGCCTAGGACGGAAGGACAAGAAAACCCAGGATCAGGGAGGGCCAGCAATGCCACCTGAGCAGGCACGTGACCAGACTAGACAGGAACAAGGACCCCCAGCGGGTGCCAGAGTGCGCAGGAGCCACACACACATCCACACGCTTCATACAGACACTTACACACATGCATGTATCATGGGCACTCCACAGGCATGCATGCAACATGACATGTCTACACACACACACCAATGTGCACATGCACACAACCTAGGCACACATCACCCATGAGGACACGCCGGCACACTTTTTCCCATCACATGAGACACACAGTCATCTCTCCGTATCGTGGGGACAGGTTCCAGAACCCGCCACAGACACCGACATCCACAGGCGCTCACGTCCTGTATCTACAACGGTGCCGCATTTGCTTGAAGCCTGGCACACCTTCCTGGATGCTGTCAGTCACCTCCAGGCCCCAGTGACACCGAGTCCAAGGTAAACGCTATGTGAACAGTTGCTACCCTGCACTGGTTTTCTAATTTATTTGTATTATTTTTAACTGTTGTTTTGTTATTTTTTAATTTTTTTTGTATTCAGTTAGTTGAATTTACAGATGAAGAGCCCACAGATGTGGAGGGGCTCCGTACATACACATGTGTGCAGGTGCACACACAGACATGTGTATACTTACACGCGCACATACAGAATAACACATACACACACATGTCCACACTCACATACACACACTCACACTGCACACCCGGGGACTTGGCTGTCCTCCAGGGTCTGACACTGCCGGTGGCCTACCACACAGCCTGTCTGCCTCCCACACAGCAGTGGGCACTGCTTTTGGAAGTGCTGAGGAACACCTGCCCGGCAGAAGCAGCAGCCAAGCCACCTGGAGCCCGGCAAGCCCGTGGCTGCCGAGGCTGATCACCTAAAGCCGTAGTATTTACGTCTTGATTTCATTCTGGGAGCCGGGCCGAGGCATTTGTATAACTCGGTGGTGTGCGCCCTGCCCCTGGGAATGCCGCCCGTCTCCTCCCTGTCAGGCCCGGGACCCACCTGATTGGCAATTTGATTAGGAGATGGAATGATCCCGGGCGATAAGAGTGTGTAATTTATTTAAATGGAACAAAACGTGACGCATATCACTGGAACCTGGGACCGCACCTGTAGGAGCTTATTTGACACAAATTGAGATTTCAGGGCTTGCAGATATTGCAAATGAAAACTCCCTGTAGGGTGTCAATAAGAGTTCAGCAGTTCCTTTTATTTGGTTTGAATTAATCACAAAATAGGGGAAAAGTACGTTCTATTTTTTGAGGGCTTTTTGAATAAAATCATTTTCTAAGAAGCATACATTTCTTCTGGAGATATAATTAAATTTCCAAATTGCTGTTTCCGGCTCTCACCCTCTGCAGTCAGTGCAGGGAAGGAATCTTGCTAATATTCAGGCACCAGGAAAGTTCTCGCTCAGTTCCTAGCCCAGCAGAGCCACTGCGCCCTCTCGGGAACCACAGAACACCCATGAGGAGAGCTTACCAGAAGCCCAGCCGTGCACCTCCCCTCCAGGTCCCTTTCTTCTCCTTTCTCTTCCTTTCCTCTTCCTGGAAAACTGCAGAAACACCTTGCTATGAGCAAGGCCTGGACTCCTATCTGTGCGGTCACTCACAGTGGGTGGTTGTGTCCATCAGCCACTGCTGTGTAACAAGCAGCCCACGCCCATGGCCTGAAGTGATAAACAGGGACTACTGCTCACACGTTTGTAGACAGCTGGGCGGGTGTGGTCTCAACTGGGTCCACTCATGTGTCTGAGGTCAGCTGTGGGCCCCAAGGTGGTTCTACCACACTTAGCTGGGTTCTCTCCCACGTTTGGGGGTCAGCTGGGTGTCAGCTGGCCTAGGATGGCCTTGACTGAAGCAAACAGGCACTTCTCTCTCCTGTCTCCCCCTCCAGCAGGCCAGCCCCAGGGCCCGGCTGGGGTCTGAGAGAGCAGAGACGCGCAAGGCCCCTTGAGGCCAGGCCCCAGACAACAGCACATTCCTGTTTCCTCCACAGTCCGTTGGCCAAAGTAAGCCTCAGGCCCAGCCCAGATTCGAGGAGGGATAAAAGAGCCTCCATGTCTGTTTGGGGGCAGCTGCAAGGTGGCAGGACAGAGGGTGTGGATCCCTGGAGACCTTTCTGTCCCCCACAGCCGGGTGGCTGCAGTGGGCCCCAGAGCCGCATCCCCTGGCCTCAAAATCAGAACAGCCACCGCTGCCCACTGCCCACCCTGGTGCCTCTTCCGTGGACCACACGTCTGAGTCCAGGACCTCCGGAGAAGAAGGCATCCTGGCCCGGCCAGCCTGGCCCACCCGATGATGCTCATAGCTGGCTGATCCCACAGGAACCATGGGAAGCGGCTGATTAAAGGCATTTCAAGGCAAATATTTGTAAGCCGCAAAACTGCCTGGGGGAGAACAAACAGTGAGTCCACTCTGATCCGTCCCTAAATCCTCCCCTTGCTCAAAGCCTGGGCCTCGTGCTTTTCACAAATTGATCTGCTGAACGTGCCTCCCCAGGAAGACCCGGGAGGCCAACACCAGTCTCAGTTCTGTGCACGGTGACGTCCTCCAGAGTCTCCTGATGATATAAACTGGAAAGTCTCAGTATTACAGGATGTAATTCCCTCTTTTCCATGGGCGATCCGTCACCCACACTTAAAGTTAGTTTCCAAATTCATGCAAACCGCAGGCTGCAGGCATCACTTTTACCCACGTTTCCTGAGACAGCAACATCAGAGGCTCAGATCACTGTCCAGGTGAGTGGGCCACTTGGAGGGATATGAACCAAATTAATCCACAGCATCCGCATAGTGGCTGAAGGCTCCTCTATGAAATGTCGATAAATATTTGTAATGTGTGTGCTTAGCGTTGTAGGCTTGAACACAAAGGCAGGGGGAAACGTATTGAGAATGAAATATTGAGAGAGGAAGGAGTCTCCACCTTGTAGTCAGGTATTTTCAAGAAAAAGACATGTAAAATGCATCTGGTTTTTCACATTTGGAGAATGTGACAACTCTAAGAAGCCGATTGGATAAATTGTGGGGGATCCTCTGCACAGCCAGAGTGAGCCCGACATCTGCCAGTACCCACGCTGACTCCTGGGAGAATCACCTTGACTAAGCATCGTTTTCACAGAGTTCCCAGGTCCAGGAGGGAGTTCCACCTCAGCCTCCCTTTGCAACAGCAAAGATTCTGGGAAACTGGCTCAGGTGGCCTCTGCTGCCCAGCCCCTCTGCCCATGGCGCAGCTCTGGGGTGAGTCCTGCCTGTGCCCAGGGTCCCACAGGCCCCTGCTCAGTGAGGCTGGCATGCATGGGGGATGGGCCCAGGTGCAGCCTTTTCTCCCTGAGTAGAGCCCAGCAGCCCCCACCTCCTGCGCTGGGCTCCACCTCCAGAGGCCTGCACTTCCCAGCTGAGCAGGGAGGGAGGTTGCCGTGCAGACACTGTCGTTGGAGGAATTCCAAAGCACGGGCTACCTGCCGTGTGAACTTGAAGCGAGGATTAAACACAGAAATGAGAACTTCTCTCTCATCAAGCTTGGCAGTGACACACAAGGGCCCTTCCGGGAGGAGTTTCAGTTTTATGCGACGAGAATTTCTTTGTGTGGAGGGCGGTGGTGATCGCACAATGACGGGCCGGCACTTGGTGCGACTGACTGTATGGAGGCCTGAAAATGGTCAGGATGGTAAGTTGTTTTTTCCAAGACAGAGTTTTGCTCTTGTTGCCCAGGCTGGAGTGCAGTGGCGTGATCTCGGTTCACCGCAACCTCTGCCTCCCAGGTTCAAGCGATTCACCTATCTCAGCCTCCCAAGTAGCTGGGACTACAGGTGAGCACCACCACGCCCAGCTAATTTTGTATTTTTTTTTCTAGTAGAGGCGGGGTCTCTCCATGTTGGTCAGGCTAGTCTCAAATTCCCGACCTCAGGTGATCCACCTGCCTTGGCCTCCCAAAGTGCTGGGATTACAGGCTTGAGCCACCGTGCCTGGCCAAGATGGTAAATTTTATGTGACACGTATTTCACCACAATTTGTAAAAGTCAGAAAGAGCCCAATCTCTGCAGAAGAGGCATGCCCAAGTGACCATTTTTTTCAGGTCCCTCTGGTGGCCACCCACTCACATGAAGACGAGGAGCTGAGTGCCCACATTGGAGGTAAAGCCAACGGCCATGAAGGAAGCAAGTGGGGCTCGTGGGCAACCTGAGGCTCTGGCAGCAGCACTTTCACTGCCCTGCTCTGGCCCCTCTGGTCAGATGTCAGTGCCTCATTACAAACCTGTGTCGGAGCTCCATCTGTAACCACAGCCAGACGCAGTGACACCCACCTGTGCTCCCCGCTACTCGTAGGGCTGACTCCGGAAGGTGGTTTGAGCCCAGGAGTTGGAAGCTGTAATGCACGGTGACCTTGCCTGTGAAGAGCCACTGAGCTCCGGCCTGGCAACATAGCGAGTCCCTGTCTCTAAAAAAGAGATGTGTGTACAACCACAGCTGGGTAATGCAGTGGGTTGAACAGTTTCTGAAATCTTCATCCAGAACCTCAGAATGTGACTGTATTGGAAATAGCTTCTGTGCAGATGTGAGTGATTAAGTTTAGATGAGGTCACACAGGAGCAGGGAGGCCCTCAGTCCTAAGACTGATGTCCATACAGGAAGAGGAGCGGACACAGAGAGGGAGCAGGTGCCCGGGAAGACAGCCGTGTGCAGACAGACGCAGAGGCCAGAGCGACGCCGCCACGGCCGAGGACACCAGGGGACGCCGGGCCCCGGGAGCCAGAAGAGGCAGGAAGGAGCTTCCCCCAGAAACCACGGGGAACACATGGCCCTGCCCGCACCCTGATCTCAGACTTCTGGCCTCCGGAGTGGAGGATAACACGTTTCTGTGGCTTTAAGCCCCACTGTGTTGGGGTCTTTGTTCTGGCAGCCCTGGGCATGCACGTGGGTGGCTTGCCCCTGTGGATGCCTGCCCAAGGGCACCGCTGCCCCCATGCTTCTGGGCCAAGGCGTTTGCCCTGCCGGTCCCGTCCTGAAGGATCCTGGCTGGGTCGCTGCAGTATCACAGTCCCTCACTTTCCCCCAGAGCAGCTTCAGCAACATGCGCATCAGGCGCAGCAGCCTCGGGACCCCAGTGACAGGGAAAAAAGAGAGTTGTGCGTCAGCAAAACCAGCGTTTTCCAGAGAAACTCCAGAACAAAAGAATATGCAGGGCACGTTGGAGAAGGAGAAAGAGGAGTTGAGGCCGTCAGAAATGGAGGGAGTCAGTGCCCTGCACCAGCAAACCATCAGTCCCGCTCTGGGACAAAGCGCGTTGTCTCCCTCTCCACAGGAGCTGGGAGCCCGCCTGGTGTCCCGGCCTCGCAGGTGGGGAGGGGGGTGGCCTCCCAAGTCACACATGGGGAAGCAGCAGCTCCAGGACGGGGCATGGGTGGCCCTGCTCCAGACGCCTCGGCCACCACAGCCCGGCCCACTCCACAGCCTCCCCGAGCCCTTCCAGCCATCACTGCAGACAGCCGAGTCCTGTGCCCATGCTCATTCCTGGAGCTGATGCTCCCTCCTCTGGGCTCCCCAGGAACCTGCCTGGACTGCGCAGAGCCAAGCCTCTCCCTGCACCGAGGCACTCGCCGCTGTTTGCAGAATGAGCCAGTGCACAGAGACACCCACAGCCGGCCAGCCCCTGAGAACCACCCGGGAGCCCAGCCAGGTGGTCCCTGCGCCTCTCTGGTCTGTCCCAATCAAAGGTCCTGATTTATCCGGGAGTTTTGTGGGACTGGGAGCTGCCTGGCTAAGGGAGTGTCGGGAGGGCCTCACTCCACTGTCTGAGGTCTGGCTGCGGACGGCTTTGAAGCCTCTCCCCTCTCCCTCCTCCCTGGGCCCCACACCGGGCAAGCTTTAAAGATTCAAAGCACATAAGCCCCTGCCATCCCAGGGAACCCTCACCCCAGCCCCACCCTGACCACGATAAACCCTGGCCTCTGGACCAGCTCAGGAGGGCCTCGGGCTCCCCAGGAAACCTCAGTGGTGTAAATGATGAGACATTCTCACCCTCCTGGTGTGTGGGTCTCATCTTCAGACTTGACATCTGAAGCAAACACTGGGCAGGGGTCTCTCCTGTCCTTGCAAGGTGACCACCACCAGGACGCGAGCTCCGCCGCATCCGTCCTCCCCACACCCACCCCGTCCTCGCAAGGTGACCGCCACCGGGATGCCCCATGTCTGGCTGAGCAGCAGCATTGTGTCCCAGACCTGAGCCTCAAGTGGAGACGGCACCTCCCGCTGCCTCAGCTGCCCAGGCCCTCCTGGGAGGGATCCAAACCACTGACCAGAAATAACACTCGAAAACCAGAACCCGGGTCTGGGGGCAACGTGCAGCCGAAGGGACGGGCTGGGTGCAGGGAGGACGGACGCCACGGAGCTCAGCTGTGAGGGCATCGTCTGGGCTGGGAGCTGCGCCACCGTGTCACCTGAGCCCCTGCAACTCCATGCATTGGGCGGGTCATCTGGTCTTATCCCCAGAGCTCCATCCGGGAGAAAACCAAGGACATAGCTGGGTATGAGGAGCTGCTGGTTCAGAATAAGCTGAAACAATAGGAAAGTTATTGCTGGGTTTGGCTTTCCACCTGTCTATTTGCTTGTGTCTCTGGTATAAATGTCATGAGGAAGCTGAAAATGGAGAATTAGGAATGGACCGACGTTACTAGTGTCTGAAACCAAGCTTAAGCTGAAGGGCAAGTCCAGGGTGGACCTAGTGCCAGGTGGCTTAGAGGCTTCAGGAATGGCTGGATCCAGGAGTTTCTGTGATGTTATCAGATCTCTCCTCTCACCCTGTTTGTGTGCTTCATTGATTTATTCTCCTATTTGGAAATATCGAACATGCATGTGGAATCTGTTTCACATGTGTCTTCCATATCCCTGTGACCAAGAGCAGGAGAGTCACAGACAGAGACATCCCCAGAGGGCTTTGAGCTGGACACAGGGCTGTCCGGGCCCCTGGCAGAGAGTCAGAGACAGAGACACCCCCAGAGGGCTTTGAGCTGGACGAAGGGCTGCCCGGGCCCCTGGCGAGAGAGTCAGAGACAGAGATATCCCCAGAGGGCTTTGAGCTGGACACAGGGCTGCCCGGGCCCCTGGCGAGTCTCGTGGTGGTGAAGATAGGGTCCTGTTGGTTCCACGTGTGGGAAAAGTGGTGAAGCCACCCCTCGATCATCTGACGATCAGAAGCACGTGGGTGGCAGGAGCTTGCAGCTGTCACCAAAGCCACTTCCTCTTGTACTTAGGCACATAGCCAAACTGTGTTTTCCAGCCTTCCTCCATACTTCAGATTATCACAGAACTGAGTTCTGGTGAAGGGGTACAGGCATTGGGTACCCCAGCCTGGTCTCCAGGAGACCCTGGGAAGCCACCCCCAGGGTCTGTTCCCCTCTGTCTGGAACCAAGGTGACCTCAGGGCCACACCTGAAACCACCTGTGGAAGGTGGTGGAACCCTAGGAAAAGGAATCCAGTTCCTTACCATTAGGAAAAGAGCCAGCCGTGAGCAGCGCTGGACTCGAGAGCAAAATACGCTTGACTGTGTGTGGCAGGGGAGGTGTTTAGGGTTTTTCTACTACGCTCACTGGGGTATTAGCCCATGTAGCCATGCCACCCATTTCTGGGTGTTGAGCTGAACTGGTACCTCCTTCAGAAACACTCTGATTTCCCCAGTCCCCCTCTTTCTGGAGCACTCGGACCTCCTGGTGCCCTCTCGCCTGGCTCCGCTGCCTGCCAGGCTGTGTCCCATGGCCGGGGCTCCAGGGCAGAAGGGGAACCTCGGTCTCCTGGGTGGATAAAAGTCAGCCCTCACACCTCTGGGGCCCCAGTTGCTCTCCCACCTCGCCCCTACTGTACCCACCACCTTCCCGGGTGCACACCTGCCCCACGGGAACACAGTGGGGTCTATAGAAAAAGCCCATGTGCTGCTCCCATGCAGGGGCCAGACGTGAACAGCCAGGGCCAGACCTGAACAAAGGAAGGTGTCTGGGAAGGCGCTTGTGAGACTCACCCAGAGATAATGCTGTGGTTTCCACAACTGCTCTGTGTTAATATCCACTCCCTCTAATTGAGGGAGTTATTTTCCTTATGTACAGGTGAGGAAGGTGCACCCAAGCAGCCCCTCCCATGCGCCCCTCCTGCAGCAATGCCCCCAACCCCCTTCTACCCACCCTGCTCCGATGCCTGGGCTGCCTCCCCTATGGGATGTGGACTCAGAGGTCTCAGCTGAACACCCAGGTGGACACCTGTGCGGTCCAGTGCGTCTGAAGCCACACCCATGCTTGAAAGACCCAGGCCCGCTGAGAAAGCTCAGCCTCTGCTGGGCTGCCTGGGCTGCAGGGGAGGCCGGGATTACTTGGAGGGAGGGACCAGCCCCAGGCTTCAGGGAGGAGGTGGCCGGGGATGCTAGAGAGGGGAGTCTACAGCAGGCCCCAGCTCCACACGTGGCCAGGGACACCCCAAGGCCTGGTGGTGCATCCCTGCCCCCCTCCAGGAGCTTCTTCTCCCTCAGGGCACCCAAGAGCAGAAGCCTTCCCCTGCCCTCCTGTGAATACTCTCACTGCAAAGGCTGGGTAGGGCTGAGTGATTTCCGAGGGAGGCCCACTGCCCGCAGAGAGGGCAGGCCTCCTCTGGGGGCCTGGGGAAGAGCTGCCAGCCCTGAGAGCCACAGAGGAGAGGAAGGTGGCAGGAAGCGCCCAGTGAGGTCTGGCGAGCACCAGCTCCAGAATCCAGGATGTTTGCGCTGTCCAAGGTTCTGACCCTCCCTGTAGGGACTATCTGTGGCAGGCTCAAGACTCAGAGGACCTGTGAGGCCGGAAGAACGGAGGGGTCCAAGGAGGCAGAGGCGGGGAGGTGGGGCTCACGGCGGCACCTGTCACACAGACGCGGGGCTCCTGGGCAGCTCTGATACTCAGGGGCCATGAGGTCAGGACGGGTGCAGGGATCCAGCCAGGTCCTGGTACCGAGCAGCCTCAGGCGGCCTCCACCTACTGCATTCACAAGTCCCCATGCGGCTTGAGTGAACCTAGCCTGTGCAAGACTGGACAGAGCCTCGCCAGAGAGGCCAGAGGTGGTGGACACAGAAGGGACGCCAACCTTGGAAGGAGAAAGGGTTTATCTCCTGGAGGAGAGCCGGCTGGCCAGGAGCGTGGCAGCAGCCAGGGGCCCAGAACGGAGGGAAGGGGTAGCTTGCTGGGTAGCCCAGCTGTGCTTCAGCCTCCTGGGAGACTCGGCCCCTGGAAGACTTAGCCCCCTGGGAGACTCCCCACAAACGGACCAGGCATCCACGTAGAGGAATGAGCTCCCCGTCAGCTCTCTGGCTCCCAAGCTGGCGGATATACCCAAGTCAGATGACACAGAAGTGTGGTTTCCATGTGGAGTGGCACACAGACCCCCTGCCCAGGCCCTGCTGGGTGATCTTGGGCCCCTTCCAAGCCACTAAGCCTTATCCCAAAAGCAGACGTGCTGATGTCTAAAGCCAGGCCTGATGCCAGGGCCTGGTTTTCTGCTCTTGACGGGAATAGCTCACAGCTGTGTGTCTATATTGGAAGCTGCTTCTACCGAGCCCAGTTATTTATATACCTCCTTCCCAAACAGAAATATAAGGAAATGTGTTAGCAATTTTGACTTTATTTCATAAAACACAGGATGAGGCCAAATGGAAGTCTGTTTCTGAATGAGATTACAGATCTGAAAAACCCAGTTCACTTTCAGCTGCAAATATCATTTAGAGAAAATGTTTTGTTTTCTCAAAAGAAGCTGTGTGTTGACAAATTTCTTCCCCTCCAATTCTAGAGGTATTTCGAAGCTCTCAGCGGGTGTTCTACCTGTGGCGGAGGGGGGGGTGCTTTCATCCCAAACACCCCGTGCCCCCCGCAGGGCCCGTGCAGTGAGGTCCCCAGACGCAGCTCTGGGCCCACAGGGTTGGCGGTGGGGGCAGGGCTGGCTGCCATGGAGGGTGGGGGATGCCACCTCCACCCTGACCAGCGCCTCATGTGCTTGGGCTCAGCTGCAGCAGGATTTGGAAGTCCGAGGTCCCCACAGCAGGACAAACATGCTCCTTCTCCCCCGGGCACCAGGAAAGCTGTCAGCAGCTTCCAGAGCAGTGCACCTTGCCCACCCAGCTTGTCCCCCACCCCACCTTTCCCTTTTATGTAAAGGTTAAAGGGGACACCCCAGGCAGATGGCGCCCCCCCAACACTGGGTGACCCACCTGCCACCTCCCATGGCCCTCCCATGTGCCCCTCTTGCAGCAGCGCCCCCGAGCCCCTCTGCCCACCCTGCTCTGCGATGCCTGAGCCGCCTCCCCTATGTGATGGCCTCAGAGGGAAGCCTGAGACCCCGTGCCACGCCCAGCCTGGCCACAGGACCCCTGAGGACCCAGGCAGCCGCAGTCTCCCTCCTTTCTTTCCCTGAATTCCTCACTTCCTGGTGGTCTCTCCTCGCCCATCACCTCCCGAAAGCCTTCCTCGGCCAGCCAGGCCCCTCTCAGCCCACACCTTCCTAGTCCCACCCCGGGCATCGCATCCACACGCTGCACACATCTGTCAGCGCACTGGCTGCTGTTTCTCACTCCCTCGGCTGGTCAACCCCTCAGGCAACTCCCACAGGCCCTGCACCCATGACAGGGGCTGGCAGAACCCTGGGGAGAGCACCACACCAAGGAAGGCTTCCTGGAGGTGGGTCAGAGAAGAGCTGGGAGTGTGAGGAGAACCATCAGCCCTAGACTGCGTTCCCATCCCTGAGCGTGGGTCATGACCTAGGGGCCTGCTGCACTGCGGTCAGCGCCTGGGGGCATGTGGGTGTCACCGTCCCCCTGGACAGATGGCAACTGAGGCTCAGGGGGGTGCCCAGGGCTGTGGAGGGGACAGCGACCAGGCTAGGGTCTGAATTGGAGTCCAAGTAGGGCTCAGTTGTGCCCCCACTCTTCACTGTGCTGGCTCTGTGAGAGACCCCCCAACCCCGCCTCAGAACAGGCTTGGCTGCCCCTCCATGGCCCCAGCCAGAGCCACCCCTACACTGACCTCTACATCACCGCGCCCCACGTCACCACGCCCCATGTCACCGCCTCCTCACCAGCCCCCCCGCCCCTTCCCTTCTGCAGCTTTTGGTCTTATGCCTGGAGGTGGGACCCTCCCCAGAGGAGAGGACATGGTGGGGACATTGCATGCACACGATGGGGTCGCCCTGGGGGTGAGGTCCTTTCCCTGGCTAGGTGAGTGAACAGGATGGGCCCTGAACCGACCCTCCCTGCCGGAACCCCCTCCCTCTTCCCCTGACGTCCTCCAAACCAAGATTCAGGAGCCCTTGCCCCTGGGGGTTCCCTGGATACCACAGCCGGGCTGACCCCTACCACAGATGGGGCCACTTACCTGTTCCCAGGTGCTCTGGTGGCCAAAGTCTGGCCACTAGATGTGACCAGGTCAGAGCCTTGGGCCAGCCCATGCTGGAGTGGGGACCTGGCGGCTGCAGGCGTGGGGTGACACACACGGGGCCTGGAGAACGCACTGTGCCCAACAGCACCGCCTCCGGGGGCCCACATCCACCTGAGGGCAGGCACCACCATCCCCACCTCACCCCCAGCCACAGTGACCAGGACAGCTGACCATGGCACCCAGAGCACTTGACCCGAACCACTGTCTGGCTCTGGGCCTGAGTTGAGCCTTTCCAGACAGAGTGGAAGTCACGCCAGAGAGGACCTGACCTCAGGGTGCTGGACCCACCCACCCTTTCCGCCACTCGAATCAGAGCATCACCCAGCCCACCCCCAGCTGGCAAAACCAGGGAATGGTGTGCACCCCTCACTTCCGCAGCCGGCCCTTGAGGACAACAGGATGACGGCTAAGTGAAGGCCCCAAAGCCTAACAGGCACCTCAGTCTCCGTTCTCTGCAATGACCCTCCCGGTTCCCGCCTGAGGCTGCTGACCCGCCTGAAGACTGTGGATGGAATCTTCCCTCTCTACCCAGTTTCCTCACCTGGCTCTTCCTTCCTTCTGGTCTCTGGGTGTCCGTGGCTGTTGGTGGCCAGTGTGACCATGAGGCCTCTGTGGCTGAGAGCCCCTTGATTCTATGATCCTGACCCAGTCATAACCCTAACAAGCCCAGTGAAAACTGGTGCCAGGAGGAGCAGCCCCCACAATGGCTCTGAGGGAGCTGTGGGGAAGATATCACCCCATTCGGTCACCTCACTGAACACCACAGAACCCACCAACAGGGGGACGTCCCACTCGGCAGACGCACACTCCCTGGGTCACCCAGCACAGGGCCTGCTGTGGCGCTCAGGCTTGGACCCTGGGTGTTTGTGGCAAGGACGGCCTTAAGCGGTCAGGAGGTGCCACGTTCTCAGGGGGTAATTAGCCCATCTTTTCTTCCACGTGAAACTGATTTTGCTAAATGCATAAAGTTATGGATCGAATTAAACCCCACAGTGGGCAGTGAGTTATCAAGGCAACAGCTGGCTCTCACGGCTTGGGACCAGGAGCACCCGAGGCAGAGGGTGAGAGCAGCCGTCCCCACGAGAGGTGAACTCGGGGACCCCAGGTGAGCTCTTGACCAGCGGGGCCTCTGCAGAGAGGAGAATGTACCGTCCCTGTGTATATGAGAGGAAAGTGCACTCTCTTTTCAACTATTTATTATCGTTCAACTGTCTATTTCTCCATTCAATTCTGTCAGTTTTTGTTTTACATATTTTGGGGCTCTGTTGTCAGGTGCATGTGTCTACAGTTGTTATTTTACCTGATGACTTGGCTTCTATCATTATAAAATATTCCTCCTTATCCTTAGTAACGCTCGCTGTTTTAAATGACTGTACGTATTCCAGCTCCCTTATGGTTGCTGTTTGCATGGCATGTATTTTTCATCCTTTTACTTTCAGCTTTGTGGTATCTTTGAATCTAAAATGTGTCCCCTGTAGACAGTATATAATTGGATACTGGTTCTTTATCCAATCTGTCTCTGCCTTTTTATTGGATTGTTTAATCCATTCACATTTAATGTGACTATGAATATCGCTGAATTGAGGTCTGCATTTCACCTCTTGTTTCCTGTATGCCTCGTGGTCTCATGTCTTTCCGTAGTTGCTGTTACTCTAGTCTTCCTTTCCTGATTTCTTTTCTAATTAAGTGAATGTTTTCTAGTGCAATTCTTTTATTCATTTAGCTTTTTCACTGTATTTTAAGTTATTTTCTTAGTGGTTGCTCTACAGTTTACCATATACACTTAACATATCAGAATCTACTTCAGATTTATATTAACTCCAATTAAATGATGAAATGTTATCTTTATATTCTTCATTATATTTCCCTTGTTTTGTCGTATTATCTTTTCTTATCTACCACTTATTATTCTCTTTATTTGTCTCTTTTTTAATTTTTTTTTTTTAAAGATGGGATTTCACCATGATGGCCAGGCTGGTCTTGAACTCCTGACCTCAGGTGATCCACCCACCACGACCTCCCAGAGTGTTAGGATTACAGGCGTGAGCCACCACGCCCAGCCAAGTATTTTTTATATAGACAAGGTCTCACTGTGTTTCCCAGGCTGGTCTTGGAACTCCTGGGTTCAAGTGATCCACCATCTCAGCCTCCAAGTGCTGAGATTACAAGCATGAACCACCCTAGCCACTGTCTTTAGTTTCTGTGGGTCTGAGTTACCTTCTGTTGTGACTTCTTTACTTTAACACAGTGTTGCTCCCACATGCCTCCTGTGTTCTGTTCGTGTCAAATATATTAAATTTGTATTTGTTACAGGTCCAGGAATTTAATCATGTACATACTATTTTACATAGTTGATTTTCAAATCACTTAATGAAAGAAGAAATGTGCATTTATACTGTCTTTTACAATTCATTCTTACACTTCTAGTGCCCTTTTTTTTGGTGTGGATTCAAATTTCCATCTGGGATCGGATCTGCCAACCACAAATTATCTTGTTTGGTTTTTTTTATCTGAGAACTTTTTATTTGCCTTCATGTTGAAAGATCATTTTCTAGGTATGACAATCTTTATTTACAGGTTTGTTTGGATTTTTGTTCAGTCCTTTTTTTTTTTTTTTTTTTTTTGATACAAAGCCTTGCGCTGTCTGGAGTCACCCAGGCTGGAGTGCAGTGGGACAATCTTGGCTCACTGCAACCTCCACCTCTGGAGTTCAAGCGATTCTCCTACCTCAGCCTCCTGCGTAGCTGGGATTACAGGCACCCACCACCACGCCCAGCTAATTTTTGTAATTTTAGTAGAGAAGGGGTTTCACCATGTTGGTCAGGCTGGTCTCGAACTCCTGACCTCAGGTGATCCACCTGCCTCAACCTCCCAAAGTGCTGGGGTGATGGGCGTGAGCCACCACGCCTGGCTGTTCATTCCTTTGAATATGCCATCCCACTGCCTTCTGGCCTTCATTGTTCCTGATGAAGAGTCAGCTGTTAATCTTGTTGGAGTGCCCTTACCCATGAGGAGTCCTTTTTTTCTCCTGCTACTTTCAGGATGTTTTCTTTGCTTTTGGCTTTCAGTATTTACTATGATGAGTCTGCACATGGAGACTCTTCCTTACATTTATTCCACTTTAAGGTCATAGGGTTTCTCAGATGTATAGATTAATGTTTTCCACAAATTTGGGAAATTTCAAGGCATTATTTGTTCAAATATTGTTCCGTCTTTTCTCCTTTTCTTCTCAAGTAAACCTGTGATGACTATGTTGGTGTACTGAACCTTGTCTCACATTTCTCTGAGGTTCTATTCATTTTTCTTCCTTCTATATTCTGTTTTTCAGATGGCATAATCTCTATTAATCTATCTTCAAATTGGTGAGCACTCTGGACTCTAAAGAAAAAGATTTTTAAATCTATCTTCAAATTGACTGATTCCTTCTTCTGTCAGTTCTAAACTACCATTGATCCCCTGTAAACAGTTTTTTTATTTCAATGATTGTATTTTTGAACTCCAGAATTTTCACTGGATTCTCTTTTATAGTGTCTGTCTTTTTATTCAGAGTCTGTATTTGAGTCTCTGTTGATTGTTTCTATTATCACCCCCATGGTCTTCACACCTACTTCTTTCTGCATGGTTTTCTTTAGTTCTTTGAACATATTAATAATGGATTCTTGGAGGTCTCTGATTAGTCTGGCATCTGATCCCTCCCATGGGCAGCTTCTGTTACAGCTGTTTTCCTGGTGTATCGGTCACGCATTCCTATTTATTTTCACGCCTCTTAGGTTTTGTTGAAAACCGGACATTTTAGATGGTATTCGTAGTGACTCTGGATACTGACCACCCCCACCGGCCCCCCAAGGCCTGTTTTTGTCCTTGTTTGCTCATTTGCCTTCCGACTTGGCCAGGTCACCTGAGGAACATTTATTTCCCCCATAGTGGGCAGCCTTCGGTGGCATTCTCCAGTGGGCCCAGCCTTCGGCGTACACACAACCTCCCTGGATGACAGCAGTTGTGTTTTTACCGGAGCTGTGCTTGTCTGTTGCCTGATCTCTCTGTGAAGCTCCCTGCCTCATTTGCGTTACACACAGCCTGTTAAGCCTCACTAATCACCTGCTGGTCACTCCATTGTTTTCACTAAGCCCTGGGGCATTAATTGATCAGCACACGGATTCAATTAAATTCAGGCAGAAATAGCTCCGAGTCCAGTCTTAGGTTCCTCCTGCTGTCTCTCTCCTCAGTTCTTTCCAGCAAACTCGGTATGCCATAGTAACAGCTAGTTGCTGTCATTAGGAACTACTGTTTTCTTTTTTTTTTTAACGTTTATTTTAGGTTCAGAGGTACATGTGCAAATTTGTTATACAGGTAACCTCCTGTAACCGGTTCATTGTGCAGATTATTTCATTACTCAGGTATGAAGCCTAGTACCCAATAGTTATTTTTTTCTTATCCTCTCCCTCCTCCCACCCACCATCCTCGATTTTCACAGCACCTAATATATGAAAGGAACTCAACTGTTTTGAATTTTTGACTTTCTTACAATAATATGATTTACACTTGTCTCATAAAAGGAAAAAAACTATTATTTTCAAGAGCACTCAGGCTTAAACGTCTTAATACTGTGTTTCAAATAAAGCCAGTTCCTTTGGTGAGAGCTTTGGGGTTCTCTTTCTCTACGAGCTGCCTCGCCTCCTGGACAAAGTCTCTGAGCTGCTACCCTGGGCACTGGGCGGGGCAGTGGCCCATGGTCTTTGGGGTTTGCCTCTCCTGGTGGGGAATCTCAGCTCCACAGTGAGCTGGGGCAAGGTAGTCAGGTCCCCAGAGTTCTCAGCCTGCCACACTGGGGCGACCATGAAAGCTATGGACGTGCCTCATTTAGAGAAAGGGTCTCTGCGGATGCCGGTGTGGTCAGGGTCTCAGGATGCGTCATCCTGGATGATCCAGGTGCCCTTAAACTAGTGCCACGTGCTCTTGTAAGAAACACACAGGAAACAGACACGGAGCATGGGCTCCCAGGGCCACAGGAGTCCAAGAAGCAGAAGGGACCTCCCCAGGACATCTGGAGGGAGGGTGGCCCTGCCACACCCTGATTCCGGGCTTCTGGCTCCAGAGCTGCTTGAG
Organism: Pithecia hirsuta; assembly: GCA_963573645.1. Classification (NCBI taxonomy): domain Eukaryota; kingdom Metazoa; phylum Chordata; class Mammalia; order Primates; family Pitheciidae; genus Pithecia; species Pithecia hirsuta. The sequence goes on along the minus strand of CAUYLZ010017114.1, from coordinate 9,445 downwards.
AATGAGTTTCCATTGTTTGAGCCGCCAGTTTGTAGTCTTGGTCACAGCAGCCTGCGACACTCAGGGGCTCTTTGCTCGCTGAACGTAAGCTGCCTCCTCCTGCATCTCCCCAGCCGTGGCCGCGGTGCTACCTGGAGGGCACGAAAGAGCAGGTACATGGAGGGCGAGCCAGGTCAGGGGTGCCTCCCAGTGTGGAGAGGAATGTCAGATAAGGGGGCGGTGGTCTTGCCCGGGTCGGGGGCGCCTCACAGTGTGGAGGGGAACGTGTCGGCTGGGTGGGGAGCGGTGGTCTTGCCCACAGTGGAGAATGGGACTGGGTCCTTTCATTGAAAGGAGGCCCTGTCCCGGATGCTGGGATCCTGACAGCAGGAAACCTGCCAAGTCAGGGCTGTTCCAGGTAGGAAATGAGCAGCCTGCAGGCGTCTCCACTCATAGCAGGACCTGGCCCTGGCCACTCACATGCCAGTGGGGAGGGCAGGGGGGTCGATCACTGCTCTCACCCCTCCCTGCACCTGCAGCCTGGGGTCCTGGGCGCCCCCACCAGAGACGTGCCTTTCCCGCCCTGGACCCCAGCTTGGCCAGCTCCCACCAGGAGGACAGGCTGGGACGTGGCGGCTGCCACTGCAAGGGCTTGAGTCACTCGGGTGTGGCCCAGCCCTCTGCGCTCAGCCTGGGCCTGGAGAATGAGGCTCCGGTACCGCAGGCTGCAGCAGGAAGAGAGCCCCCAAGAACAGCCCAAAGCCGAGGCCAGGCAAGACCAGCCTCGGCACACAGGTCTGCGGTCCAGGCCATCAACTTTCAGTGTGGTCTGCTGTGGCCACAGGAGACAGGTTCATCTAGGTGTGTCTATAAACACACACACACACACACACACACACACACACACACAGTTCACGTATTTTCTATCTCATGGTTATTGTGTGTATGATAAATCTTATAACTATAACCGTGGCATGCAGGGTCAAGGCAGAGGAAGCCAGCAGGGCCACTTAGGGTCTAAACCCACAGAACCTGCCCCCTGGGAAAGGGATGGGATGCTGTGAGGCTCTGGGGCTCTAGCTCAGCCTGAAGGGTGCAGGTCAGACCTCTGCTGGGAGGGAGGGAGCCCTTCAGGGGTGATTCTCATGGAATATGAAACTGGACCAGAGACCCCACACACACCCGAGGCCCCTGGGCCCAGAGTTCAGAGATCAGACACTGCCCTTGGCCTCCTGCTTCTCCAGGAGGAAGCTGTCCATGGGACCCGGGACCCCTGACAATGGCACCCAGGTGCACAGTGCACACCCAGGGTCCCCAACACCAATGCCACCCCACCTCTGCAGGCCCAGGACCTCGGGCCCAGGCCCAGCCCCAGAGGAAGGAGGCTACAGGGCCGCTCCCTTTCTGCACTCAGGGCCTGTCTGGAGTTTTCCTCATTCTCGCAGTCTCCAGGTGATGTGAGCTAACCGCATGTGTGGGGCTCTATTCACAGCACAGAGGGCAGAGCCGGTGCTCCCAGCCACAGGTGTCAGGGCACAGAGGTGCCTTACATGGCCCGGTTACACACGTGGCGTCTCTATCGATTTTCCAGCAAGTGAGCGTATTCCAAACCCAGCTGCTGGGAGACCTGAAGGACCCGCCATCCCTGGGGTTAGCCCGCACAGCTCCCTAGGTGGTCCCACATCTCACCACCAGTGCAGGGGACTCCATGACTCCCACCTGGGCACAGAGCTGTGGGGGTCTCATGGGAAGTGAGACCTCACCTGCAGGTGAGGGTGTGCCCCTGGAGCCATATGGGGGCTCAGAAGACCTCCTTTCCCCGCCTGGGGACACAACCTGACTGCATCCAACCTGGGCCCTGGGGTCTCAGAGCTTTCCCTGGAGAAAGGCACCCCAGCCTCCTCTAACGAGTTTGGTCCCGAGGACAGCAGCGAGGGCCCTCACCTCCAGTCTCCTCCATCAAGAGAATCACATGGGAAGAAAAGCTCCGGTGCCAGGGGACAAGGGAGGCCTGGGACAGAAGCAGCCCCCCCGGGAAGCAGGGGTCAGCCCCCAGGAGCTCCTGGTGGGGAAGAGCCTGGCAGAAACGTGGGCAGCATTCAGAATAGTCAGCCTGGCCGTCAGTTGTCCTGGGAAGGGCCAGTTTCTGAGCTGAGGCTGCAGCAGCCTAAACCCCCCGCCTGCAGCCTCCACCCCACCAGTCACAGCCACCAAGCCACCTATGGAAGACCTCACCCTGCTCCCCTCCCGGCCAGCCATCCGGGGTCCACACCCACTGCCCTCTGAGTGGCCAGCAGGGCCTGCAGAGCAGGAGGCAGCACCCACTCTGTGGGGAGCGCAGGTGCCCTTCTCCCCCACCCCACCCACAGGGCCTGAGGCCAGGACAGGCAGGACAGGGTCCACAGCCCCCAACATGGTCATCCCAGGGCCTCATGGCATCGCCTGGAGCGTGTCTGAGCAGCTCTGCCTGAGCCTTCCCCTCCGGAGCAGGCCCTGATTACTGACCAATCATCAATGAGACCTCCTGGTAAGTAAATGCCACCTGTCAGGCTAAATGCCAGGATGTACCCCAGGCTCACCTCAAGGCCCCTGTCCTCAGCCAGGGCCCCCATGCGCTGCCCTAGAAGTCCCAGCCCCCATGGCTGCTCCCTGGGAGACCCACTGCAGTCCCTGTTTCACCCCTGACCCCTCTGCTGGGACGTCCAGCCAGGGACCACCTGGGTCCTGTGCCCTCCCACACCACACAGCCTTCTGAGGACTTCCATCAGGGGGCACGGGGCAGCGCCAGCCTGGCCCTGCCTCGGGGCCCACAGCCTGGGGGAAAGGACGGAGCCCATTCCCCACTCGGGTGTGATCCATGATGGCTGTGGGGACCTGGAGGAGTGGTGGACAGAAACCAGGAGAGCCTGGCAGGGACCCCCCATCCCAGGCCCAGCACCAGCCAGGAGGACCCAGGAGGGGAGCGAGAGATGAATGAATGAATGAGTGAATGAATGAATGAATGAATGAGGGAAGGAAGGAAGGAAGGAAGGAAGGAAGGAAGGAAGGAAGGAAGGAAGGAGGGAGAGAAGGAGGGAGGGAGGGAGGGGAAGGGAAGGGAGGGGAGGGGAGGGAAGGAGGGAGGGAGGAAAGATGTATAAGAAAAGCCCTGGGGACAGGGTAGGTCTCACTCTCATCTCAGGCATCCATGAGGGAACGGGCCCGCCCTGTATGACGCCCACCCCCCAACAAATCGCTGCCCTCGGAGATGGTGGGCCCTGCCCTGCCCTTCGTGGCCTCGGGGTCCAGGTGAGAAGCAGCCCTGGGCCGGCCCCTCACAGAGGCGCTTACTGCACCCTAGGGTTCCTGGCCCTGCCCTGCCGTCCCTGACAGTGGCCCCTGCCCTGGGCTCCCGGTTCCTCCCCACCGGCCCCACCACCCCCATCCCTGAGAAGGACTGCTCTGTCTCCTGGTGGCTGCGGGATGAGGGGGCCCCCACGGAGTTCTCATGAGCCACCGTGGCCCTGCCTGTGTTCCTCCATGTCTGCTGGGAGCTGGGCAGACCCCAACAGGACCCCCTGGCAGGCATGACCTTGAGGAGAAGCCACGTGTCACCACCTCCTGGGAGATTCAGATGAAGATCCGCACACTCAGAGCAGGCTTTGAGGAGGCAGAGTGGGGCCTCTCAGGCTCTTCTCTGTGAATGCTGCCCGTCCCTGCATTTAGCCTGACAGGGGGCGTTCACGTCCCGGGAGGTTGCATTGGTGATCAGTCCGTAATCAGGGCTCCCGAAGGAAATCATCCAAAAAGCGAGGACGCCTTGATTCAGGCTACACATGGCCCGTGGGTGCCAGGCCCAGGCCAAGCCTGCAGCAGGGTGAGCAGGCACTGGGGTCTCCAAGACGCACAGCCCCATCAGAACGACAGAGCTGCACCCCGCTGGATCCAACACAATCCAGGCTCACTCGGAAACCATCTAAAGCAACAGAATTTTTATAATTGGGTTGTTTTCTTATTACTGAGTCTTGAGAGTTCTTCATATGTTCTGGATAAGTCCTTTATCAGATACATGATTTGCAAATATTTCCTCCAAGTTAGGATCGCTTGAGCCGGGAGGGTGGAGGCTGCAGTGAGCCATGATCTCACCACGCTGCACCCCGGCCCACGTGACAGAGCGAGAGTCTGTTTATCTGTATTTACGCCGATGCCACACTGCCTTGATTGCTATTGCTTCGTAAGTCTTGAAATCAGGTAGGGTAAGACCTCTAACTTTGTTCTTCTTTTTTAAAGCTATTTTGGCTTGGCACAGTGGCTCACGCCTGTAATCCCAACACTTTGGGAGGCTGAGGCAGGAGTATCCCTTGAGCCCAGGAGTTTGAGACCAGCCTGAGCAATATAGCAAGATCCCCGTCCCTACAGAAAATAGTTTTTTGATTAGCTGTGTGTGGTGGTACGCACCTGTGGTCCCACCTACTTACTACCAACCCGCACCTTTTTGTTTGTTTGATGAGAGATGGAGTCTCACTCTGTCACTGAGGCTGCAGTACAGTGGTGCAATCTTGGCTCACTGCATCCTCCACCTCCCAAGTTCAAATAATTCTTCTGCCTCAGCTTCCCAAGTAGCTGGGACTACAGGCATGCACCATCAGGTCAAGCTAATTTTTGTATTTTTTTTAGTAGAGACAGTGTTTCACTATGTGTTGGCCAGGCTGGTCTCAAACTCCTGACCTCAGGTGGATCTGCCCACCTTGGCCTCCCAAACTGCAGAGATTACAGGCATGAGCTACCAAGCCCCACCACACCCCCCACCTTTTTAAGGAAAATTTTTAAGTAAATACTGCACCTCCTAAGAACCTCTGGAAAAAACATCCATGGATGCATCTACGAGTTGTGCTTTTCCTGGGCACACTCTCAAGCTGGCTCAATAATCCTCAATGATTTGAGACGTGTGCCTCAGTCACTCACTGTGGTTGTCACCTCCTCTATCCTTGATAACATTCTTTATTTGGAAATGTATTTTTCTGCTATTAATACAGTCACTCCAGCTTTATTTTGATTAGTATTAGAATATATATTTTTCCATCCTTTTGCTTTTAAGCTAGCTGTATCTTTATATTGAAAGTGTGTTTCCTGTAGGTTGTGTATAGTTCAGTCTTACTTTTTTTAATCCAGACAGACAGCCTCTGACTTTTGAGTGTTTTGACTATTCACCTTTAATGTGATCGTGGATGTGTTTGGATTTAAATCTACTATCCTTGTTTCCTCTTTTTTTTTTTTTTTTTTTTTTTTTTTGAGATGAAGGATCACTCTGTCGCCCAGGCTGGAGTGCAGCAGCACAATCTTGGCTCACTGCAACCTCTGCTGCCTGGGTTCAAGCAATTGTCCTGCCTCAGCTTCCTGAGTAGCTGGGATTACAGGTGCCCACTTCCATGCCCCGCTAATTTTTGTATTTTTAGTAGAGACAGGGTTTCACCATGTTGGCCAGGCTGGTCACAAACTCCTGACCTCAGGTGAATAAGTCTCACAAGATCTGATGGTTTTATAAGGAGTTTCCCTTTTCACTTGGCTCTCGTTCTCTCTTGCCCGCTGCCATGTAAGATGTGCCTTTCACTTTCCCCCATGATAATGAGGTCCCCCCAGGCATGTGGAACTGTGAGTCTCTTAAACCTCTTTTTCTTTATAAACTAACAAGCCTCAGGTATGTCTTTATTAGCAGCATGAGAGGAGACTAATACAGTAAGTTGGTGCCAGCAGAGTGGGGCACTGCTGTAAAAGATACCCGAAAATGTGGAATCGACTTTGGAACTGGGTAACAGGCAGAGATTGGAACAGCTTGGAGGGCTCAGAAGAGGACAGAAAAATGTGGGAAAGTTTGGAACTTTCTAGGGACTTGTTGAATGGTTTTGACCAAAATGCTGATAACGATATGGACAACGAAATCCAGGCTGAGGTGCTGTCAGATAGAGATGAGGAATTTGTTAGGAATTGGAGTAAAGGTGACTCTTGTCATGTTTTAGCAAAGAGACTGGTGGCATTTTGCCCCACCCTAGAGATTTGTGGAACTGTGAACTTGAGAGAGATGATTGAGGGTATGTGGCAGAAGAAATTTCTAAGCTGCAAAGGATTCAAGATGTGACTTCTGTGCTGTTGAAAGCTTTCAGTTTTTAAAGTGAAATAGAGCATAAAAGTTCAGAAAATCTGCAGTCTGATGGTGCAATAGAAAAGAAAAATTCATTTTCTGTGGAGAAAATTGCATAAGTAACAAGGAGCCGAATGTTAATAGACACGACAAGGGAGAGAATGTCTCCAGGGCATGTCAGAGACCTTTGTGGCAGCCCCTCCCATCACAGACCCAGAGGCCTAGGACGAAAAAATGGTTTCATGGGCCGGGCCCAGGGTCCCACTGCTGTGTGCAGCCTAGGGACTTCTTGCCCTGCATCCCAGATGCTCTAGCCATAGCTAAAAGGGACCAAGGTACAGCTCAGGCTGTGGCTTCAGAGGGTGTAAGCCCCAAGCTTTGGCAGCTTCCAGGTAGTGTTGAGCTTGCAGGTGCGCAAAAGTCAAGAACTGAGGTTTGGGAACCTCCACCTAGAGTTCAGAGGATATATGGAAACACCTGGATAACCAGACTGAAGTTTGCTGCAGGGGTGGGGCCCTCATGGAGAACCTCTGCTAGGGCAGTGTGGAAGGGAAATGTGAGGTTGGAGCCCACACACAGAGTCCCTGCTGAGGCACTGCCTCGTGGAGCTGTGAGAAGAGGGCAACTGTCCTCCAGACGCCAAAATGGTAGATCCACTGACAGCTTGCACCAAGCACCTGGAAAAGCTAAGACACTCAAAGCCAGGCTGTGAAAGCAGCCAGGAGAGAGGCTGTGCCCTGAAAAGTCACAGGAGTGGAGCTTCTCAAGACCATGGGAACTTACCTCTTGCATCAACATGACATGGATGTGAAACATGAAGTCAAAGATCATTTCAGAACTTTAAGATTTAACTGCCTCACTGGATTCCGGACTTGCATGGGGCCTTTAACCCCTTTGTTTTGGCCAATTTCTTCCATTTGGAGTGGGTGTATTTACCCAATGCCTGTACCCTCATTGTGTCTAGGAAGAACTAGCTTGCTTTTGATTTTACAGGTTCATAGGCGAAAGGGACTTGCCTTGTCTCAGGTGAAACTTTGGACGGTGAACTTTTGAATTAACGAGAAATAAGACTTGGGGGACTGTTGGGAAGGCATGAGTAGTTTTGAAAAGTGAAGACATGAGATTTGGGAGGGGCCAGGGGTGGAATGCTGTGGTTTGGCTCTGTGCCCCCATGCAAATCTCATCTTAAATTGTAGTTCCCATAATTCTCATGTGTTGTGGGATGGACCTGGTGGAAGATAACTGAATCATGGGGTGGTTTCCCCCATACTGTTCTCCTCGTAGTGAATAGGTCTCACAAGATCTGATGGTTTTATAAGAGGTTTCCTTTTCAACCTGGTTCTCATTCTCTCTTGCCTGACACCATGTAAGACGTGCCTTTCACCTTCCACCATGATTGTGAGGCCTCCCCAGGCACATGGAACTGTGAGTTCATTAAACCTTTTTTTCTTTAGAAATTATCCAGTCTGGGATATGTCTTTATCAGCAGCATGAGAACAGACTACTGTACCTGGTGTTCTAAGGTGAGAGCCTCAGTGACAGATCTTAGATCTTTTTCTCTAGTATTTGCACCGAATGCTGCAAATCCTGCTCTACACACTGCATTTGTTCATCCTGCCAACTATGATAAGTTATATTTTCATTTTCATTTAGTTAAAAATATTTGTTAATTTTTCTTGAGATTTTTTTATCCCTGTGTTATTTATTCTTAATATATTTTAAGATTTTTTTAGCTATTGATTTCTAGTTCAATTCCATTGTGGTCTGAGACATATCTTCTATGGTTTCTGGTCTTTTACACTTGTTAAGATGTGTTTTGTGGCCCGGGATGTGGTCAGTTTTGGTGAATGTTCTGTGTATGTTTGGGAAGAATGTGTATTCTGCTGTGGTAGATGAAATCGTTTATAGCTGTCAATTAGATCCAATTGATTAATGGTGCTGTTCAGTTCAAATATCTTCACAATTTTCTGCCTGCTAAAGCTATCAATTACCGACAGAGTGGTGTTAGAGTCTTTAACTGTAATAGTGGATTTGTCCATTTCTCCTTGAAGTTCCACAGCTTTTCCCCAATGTCTGGACTCTGTTTTAGTGCTAGGCTTACACACGTGCTTCTGCCAGAAGCCCAAGGTTGGCAAAGAGAGGAGAGTGCACCAGAGAGAGTCAGTAACAAAAGCAAAAGCTGAGGAAACTTCACAGGGGGCAGGTCTGGACCAAGGAGGGGTGGGTTCAGGCTGGACACAACACTCAACACCAGCCCATGAAAGCAGCCAGGAGAGAGGCTTCAGAGAGGCCTGGACCAAGGAGGGTGGGGTTCCGACTGGACAGAGGAGGGGTGGGGTTCAGGTCATTCTGCAAACCCGACATGGGTACCTTGGCCTTTCCCATCCCAGCAAGCACTTGGAGCCTGTGGCCCTCACCCAAAGGTGCCCCCAGCTCAGGGCTTTGTGTCCCTGCCTGGTGCCCTCCCCTTGGGTGTTGCTGGGACCCCTTTCTTGCTCCTAAGCCACAACATAGGATTGAAGCAATGGGGTGTCCGTGACTAACTGTGTGTGCATGACCACACCACATACAACTGTGACCCTGCTTTTCTGGACCTGCTCTCTCCTTCCTGCGAAACACAGCAGCCATATTGGGCAACACTGCGTGCCGGGGACCTTCAGTAGCCTCTTGCACCAAAGGGCAGCCTCTGGACAAAGGGCAGCCTCTGGACAAATGCCAGGGAGAAAACGAAGCTATCAGTCCTACAGCTGAAAGGACGGACGGGTGCCAGCATCCTGAGCGAGCGTGGAGGCGATCTCTGCCCCAGCTCAGCCTCCAGCCCAGATGCCACCTGATGGCAGCCTGTGGGTCGAGCAGAAGACCCACTAAGCAGTGCCAGACCACTGGCCACAGAGACTGTGAGATAACAGATATGCGTGGTTTTGAGCTGCCAGGTTTGTGGTGACCTTGTTACACGAGGACAGACACTAACACCACCGGCTCCCGCAGCAGGTCTCAGGAAGTTCTAATGATGAGACCTCGGTGGGGAGGGGGGGTGCTTCTGGCTAAGTGCAGAGGATAACGTTGCTGAAGGTCACGGCCAGACACCTGGGGGCAGATCACCAGCCACCCACTCCCTCAGCGTCAAGAACTGCTACGGAATTGTGGCCAAGCCCATTCTTTTTTTTTTTTTTTTTTTTTTTTTTGACAGAGTCTTGCTCTGCCACTCAGGCTGGAGTGCAATGGCATGATCTCAGCTCACCGCAACCTTTACCTCCTGAGTTCAAGCGATTCTCCTGCCTCAGCCTCCGGAGTAGTGGGGATTACAGGCATGCACCACCACACCCAGCTAATTTTTGTATTTTTAGT
>CAUYLZ010017113.1:0-42681 GCA_963573645.1 Pithecia hirsuta | reverse complement strand
AAAAACTGGCCGGGCGTGGTGGTGCGTGCCTGTAGTCCCAGGTACTCGGGAGGCTGAGGCAGGAGAATTGCTTGAAACCGGAAAACGGAAGTTGCAGTGAGCCGGGATCGCGCCACTGCACCCCAGCCTGGCGATAGAGCGTGAATCTGTCTCAAAAAAAAAAAAAAAAAAAAAATTTCCAAGAGACCTCTTTTGAGTGCCGTATTGAAACAGGTCTGTTTGACAATTTGTGAAAAAAACAAGTATCATACCTGACACTTTCAACCTTGGGGTTAAAGAGGGTTGAGAAGACTAACCACCTTGAAAATACTCCTATGGCCTTGATATAAATAATCACTATTTTATGTGAATGGTATCAAAACTTAGAAGATCACAACTAAGACAGTAAAAAGAGAAATATTAAATGGCAAAATAATATTAAGTTTTTTTAAAAGGATCATCCACTATTTCTAGTTAACTTTCTTGCAGGTGATCATAATATAGGATTATTGGGTCAGTCCTTAAATGTTATGAAGAATTTGGTGGCCATCATTTCTCCCTAAGATTAATCACAACAATAAATAAAAAAATACCCACTCACTTGAGGATCCAGCTTAATCAGAGATCAGTACAATACTCTAGCTTTTTGTAGCTGCTTATTTCTTAAGGTGTAGGAAACAATGTCTTCATCCTTACCATTTCACTCAAATAATTTATCCTACATTGGAAAATCATTTAAAAACTAAAACAAACAAACAAAAAGACACCAAATTTTTTCTTTTTTCTTTTTTTTCTTTGAGACAGAGTCTCACTCTGTCACCCAGGCTGGAGTGCAGTGGTGTGATCTCGGCTCGCTGCAACCTCCGCCTCCCGGATTCAAAGGATTCTCCTACCTCAGCCTCTGAGTAGCTGGGACTACAGGTGCCCACCACCATGCCCGGCTAATTTTTGTATTTTTAGTAGAGATGGGGTTTCATCGTGTTAGCTAAGACGGTCTCAATCTCCTGACCTCGTGATCCACCCACCTCAGCTGCCCAAAACACCAAATTTTTCCAAGGGCTCAAGAAACGAAACAGTGAGGTCAAAAAAATTAGTTGACCTTTGAATAATGTAGGAGTTAGGGGCGCCAACCCCCACATAGTAGAAAATCCATATATAACTTCTGATTCCCCAAAAGCTTAATAGCCTCGTGTGGACTGATGCTTTAAATAGTTGATTAACATACATTTTGCATGTTACTGTATTTTTGTGATAAAATAAGTTAGAGAAAATATTATTAAGAAAATTACAAGGAAGAGAAACTACATTTACTATCCATTAAGTGGAAGTAAATCACCACAAAGGCCATGATCTTCACCATCTTCACACTGAGTAGCCTGAAGAGGACAAGGAACAGGAGGAGGAGAAGGAAGGGTTGGTCTTGCAGTCTCAGGAATCACAGAGGCAGACAAAAATCCTTGTATAAATGGATCCCTGCAGTTCAACCCTGTGTTAAGGGTCAACCGTAATCCAATACCAAATGTTTTTATGTGGTCCTCATTAAATATTTTTTTTTTTTTTTTTTACTTAAAAAGAAGCCCAGGCCAGGTGTGGTGGCTCACACCTGTAATCCTAGCACTTTGGAAGGCTGCAGTGGGAGGATCACCTGAGGTCAGGAGTTCAAGACCACCCTGGCCAAGATGGCAAAACCCTGTCTCTCCTAAAAATACAAAAATTAGCCGGCCGTGGTGGTGCACACCTGTATCCCAGCTACTTGAGAGGCTGAGGCAGGAGAATAGCTTGAACCTGGGAGGCGGAGGTTCCAGTGAGTCGAGATTGCACCACTGCACTCCAGCCTGGGAGACAGAGCACGACTCCATCTCCAAAATAAAAAAAAAGTCAGTAAAGGCAGAAAATCTGAACACTATCAACCGACTTGCTCTAATTGACTTTACAGAACACCAGACCCAGGAATTGCGAAGTATGCATTCATTTCAAGTGCAAATAGGATATTCATCAAAACAGACTATGTGTATAATTTTCAAATGATTGATACCTTAAAGTTAGCTCTAAAAATATTACACAAGGTAGTATTGCTAAAAAGCCATTAAAGCAATACCAAAAAAAACCACCACTCAGAAACCCAAAATCTGATAGAAAAGGAACACAGGGGAAACAAAAACCAGAAAGGTCAGATGGAAAACTTTAGCGCTTCCTGGGTTCGAATATGTTCTCTGATCACAGTGCAATTAAATTAGAAATCAATAACTAGAAAATCCAAATTTAAGGAAATTACTAAATAACGCTGTTAAGTAACCCATAGTCAAAAAACTCACAAAGGAAATTATGTTTTCATACTGAGTGATAATAAAAACAGCATATCAAACCACCTGGAAAGCAGCTAAAGCATTGCCCACAGGTAAACCTACAGTCTCAAATAACATCTTAAAAAATGAATAAATATATTTTTTTAAATCCTTCACTTTGTAAATCCAACCTATTTGGCTCAAGAGTTTCAAATTACAAGTGGCAACATTATAGATAGAAAGATACTAACCTGTAAACTTATTCCAATTTGTTTCCTAAATTAAGATAGCACTTTAGATAATACTTAAGAGAAATGACATTTTGGGAAAACTACAGATTTTATACAATATTTAAATCTTGTTTTAGTAATATTATGCTCCCAGGTAGCGTGGTAAATGTCTCGGCTATTTAAAATTAAACTACTTTAGAAAGTATTAAAACTAATAGCTTTTACATCCCAATGACCTCATGAGGAATTGCCCCCATTAGTTATGAAAAAAAATTAAAGTTATCCCTTACACCTGTTATTATGCCTTTAACAAACAGAATGAATTTTTAAATGTGCATCCTAGGTAAGTATACTTAATATACACACATAGTTACATACATGGTTACATATATAAGTAACCATTTGTTAAGCACATACTGTGTATCGGCTCATTATTAGGCTCGGCTCATGTATTTCTAATTCTCACAATCGTCCTGGTGTACAGATCAGGAACCTCTGAGGCTCACAACGTGCAGCCAGATTAAAACCCAGGAAGCTCTAATGCCTTTGCTTTGGGGAGAACTGCCAACGTCTGGTGATTTGTGGGGGCGTTTTGTGGTTGTCACAAGCAGCTGGGGTAACCGGCATTCAGTGCTCGAGGCCAGGGCAACACTGCTCATCGGAGTAGTCTCCACTATGCGCCCCCCAAATGCCGACAGCACTCTGACGAGAGGGAGAGACTCCAAGCGTCATCCCATCGAGTTTCCTCTTTCCTAGGCTCATTTTCAAATAACATCTTTTAAAATGCCCTCAGGGGAAGGCAGCGGGGAGGACCCCGCCTTCTGTCCCAGCGCAGAGACCCGGCCGGTCCCGCGGGGCGCACAGGCGCAGGAACGCAGAGCCGGGACGGGGTTCACAAATCCCCCCGCACCCAGGGTCCACTCCCAGCCATGGCTGCCCCGGCCCCGCGCTCGCCATGTCCCCCGCGTGCTCCCAGACGCACGGCCGCGGGAGCCCGTAAACACTCCACCGCTCCGGGGCGCCCAGCCGAGTCAGGTGCGGACGCCGATGGCGCCAGGCCTGACCCGGAGCGGACAGAGGCCGGGACCGCCCCGCACGCGCGCTCACCTCGGCCCGCGGCGCCGGCTCCGGGCGCACTTCCGGGAGCTGGGCGGCTGCGCCCGCCTCCGGCGACCGGCGAGCGACGTGCGACACTGGGCGGAGCTAGGGGCGAGGGCGGGGCTGAATCCGAGGCTCCTATTGGCCGTCGGGGACGCCCCGCCCCTCTCGGCCGCCGCGGCAGTGCAGGTCCCGAGCCAACGTCACCCTCCGTTCCTTCCGTCACTCACTCACTCACTCATCGTTCCTGAGTTCCTTCGTTACTCACTGTCATTTACTGCGCGCGTATTCTGTGCCAGGCACTCGGCCAAGCACTGCGAGGCCTTCAGAGATCATTTATTTGTCTCTCCCGAACCCTTCCGCCCAGTCCCACACCCAAAGCTGCAACGCTCTGCCAGTATCCTTGCTTCTTTTTATTTTATTTTATTTTATTTTTTGAGACAGAGTCTCGCTCTATCGCCAGGCTGGAGTGCAGTGGCGCGATCCCGGCTCACTGCGACTTCCGTTTTCCGGTTTCAAGCAATTCTCCTGCCTCAGCCTCCCGAGTGGCTGGGACTACAGGCACGCACCACAATGCCCAGCTAATTTTTTGTACTTTTAGTAGAGACGGGGTTTCACCATGTTGGCCAGGATGGTCTCGATCTCTTGACTTTGTGATCCGCCCGTCTCGGCCTCCCAAAGTGCTGGGATTACAGGCTTGAGCCACCACGCCCAGCCCCTGAAAGGGGTTTTTAATACTCGTTTTTAGACTGCAGTCTAGCCTGGGCAATAGAACAAGAATCCCATTCTCTCTCTCCCTCTTTCTCATCCTCTTTCTTTCTCTCTTACATTATTTTTTTTTTCTTTCTTTCCCTCTTTTCTTCTTTTCTCTCTTATTTCTAAAAAATAAAAAAAAAATTTTTTAATTTTAAAAAAAGAAAATTGGGGTTCTTTCAGTGTGTGTTCCCACTAGTTTTAGGAGTTGTTTGTATATTTTACATATGAACCCCCTTATCAGAAATGTAGTTTGAAAATATATACCTCCATTTTGTAAGTTGCCTTTTTACTCTGTCGATTGTCTACTTTGGCATGAAGAAGCATTTTAGCTTGATGTATTTCTGTCTATTTTTGGGTTTGTTGCTGTGCTTTTGGTGTCATTTCCCAGAAATCATTGTCAAGCCCAAAGCCATGATACTCTTCACCTATGTCTTTTCTTCTAGGAGTTTTACAGTTCCAGGTCATACATTGAAATTTTTAAGTCAATTTCAGCTAATTTTTGTGTATGGTGTAAGAAAATGACTCAATTTAATCCTAATGCCTACAGCTATGCAAATTCATCTTCTTTGTTGAAGACACTATTATTTTCCTGTTGTGTATTCTTGGCATCCTCTTGGAAGATCATTTATACCTTAGCTACCACATTTTTTTTCTGGAGCCTATAGAAAGTAACTATCTTCTAAAATTCCCTCAATTGTACTATACATTGCATATATATCATTGTTCTTCATTTCATTTCTAAAAGATTCAACATCATGAATTGTCAAGGTTTTTACAATCTAATAACACAGAATATCAGTGCCTATATTTAGTGGATATATATCCAGTGGTCTAAAGTAGCTCTGTAAAATTTACTACTTATTTTACTATTTTTTTTTTTTTTTGAGATGGAGTCTCACTTTTCACCCAGGCTGGAGTGCAGTGGCACAATCTTCGCTCACTGCAATCTCGGCCTCCCAGGTCAAAGGATTCCCCTGCCTCAGTCTCCTGCATAGCTGAGACTACAGGCATGCACCATGCCCAGCAACTTATTATATTATTATTATTGAGACTCCAAGAAATAAAATTCAGTAACAGAAACACATAGACAAAATCTAAGATTTATTTTGTTATTGCTGTTAAAGAGACATCAATACTATTAAATGTCAATTAAGGACAATAATGTTTTTAAAGTATAATGGTTTTACAAACACATAAGCTACTTTTATAATCTTTTGCTAGCCACACTTTGAGGTTCAGTACCTTTTTCTCAGACTAATGTTGGGATTCACTGATTCCTAAAGCTATTTCACATTTTGCAAGTACACTACTAACACTTTCACCAGAAATAATATGAATAAAATTTTAGTGACTAGCTGAAAAACAAGAAAAAGAAACAACACAAAAGGGAAAAGAAAATGTGTTATATTTGTCAACTAGACTTGAAATAGACAAGTCTAAAGTTTAACCGCTACTGTTATTTGTCCTGTGTCCCCACCCAAATCTCATCTTAAATTGTAAACCCATATGTTGAAAAACATGTTGTAATTCCCACATGTAGAAGAAGAGAGGTCATTGGACCATGGAGGAGGTTTTCTCCATACTGTTTTCATGACACTGAGATCTAACAAGACATGATAGCTTTACAAGTGTTTGGAAGTTCCTCATTTGTCCTCCTCTCTCCTGCTATCTTGGGAAGAAGGTGCTTGTTTGCCTTTCACTTTCCACCAGGTTTGTAAGATTCCTGAGGTCTCCCCAGTAATGTGGAACTGTGAGTCAATTAAACATCTTTCCTTTACAAATTAATTTCTCCTAAATCTCTTTTATGTTTTTTTAAAAATGGTATTTTTATAGCATTATGAAAATGAACTGATACAATGACTAAGGTAAAATTTACATAATAAATTGACAACTTTGTCAGGGATAGCCTACTTTAAAAAATAATAGTTACCATATATTGACTGCAGACAATGAGCTAAGTGCAATATTAGAATCAACTCAAGTGTCAATCTAATGTAATACTTATAATATCTTTCATTATTGCTACTATTTTTCTGATGAGTAAATCACTCTAGGATAGTTCTCACACTTTGGGATGATAGCTAGAATCAAGCTTTCAACTGAGGACTATTAGATTCAGAACCCCATATACTTCTTAATTTTATAGAAAAAGAGTAAAGAATGCTTACTGTGGCCTGGCAGAGTAGCTCATGTCTGTAATCCCAGCATTTTGGGAGGCTGAGGTGGGTGGATCATCTGACGTCAGGAGTTAGAGACCAGCCAAGCCAACATGGTGAAACCTCATCTCTATTAACAATATGAAAAATTAGCTGGGCATGGTTGTGCATGCCTGTAATCCTAGCTATGCAGGAGGTTGAGGCAGGAGAATCACTTGAACTCAGGAGGTAGAGGTTACAATGAGCCAAGATAATGCCACTACATTCCAGCCTGGGAGACAGACTAAGACTCCATCTCAAAGAAAAAAAAAAAAAAAAAAAAGAGGAAGAAGAAGAAAATTCTACTGCGTTCACTCTGTATCCATACACTTTAAATTAAAGAGCGGTACCAAAGGCTATTGCTATATCTTATAGCCATTTATAACTCTTTTTCATTTGCCAGAATATTCACAATTATAACCAAAATTAATGTAAAAGAATGATTGTAGTTTACAGATATATTAGGTCACACAATGCAGGTGTGTGGCTACTTCTCAATTCAGGAATTAGCTATAACCATTTCAGTATAATGATTTATAAAATGGTAACGTGGATTTTAAAAGATTGTATTTATAGGCTGATTTCAAGCATCAAGTATGTTAGGAATATGTCTCATTGAACTGTTTTTATCATAATGTCTCCTCTATGTCTCAATTTCCTTGTGAATGATCAACATTAGCCATATATGTCTTTTTAATGTGAATATGAAATTTGTGTCATGCAGGGTGGTGATGGCAGAAGAAAGCCAAATCATGAGCCAAATCATTCCCAATTGCTATAAAGAGAATAAAATACCTAGGACTACAACGAAAAAAGGATGTGAAAGAACTCTTCAAGGAGAACTAGAAGTCACTGCTCAAGGAAATAAGAGAGGACACAAACAGATGGAAAAAAAATACATGCTCATGAATAGGAAGAATCAACATTGTGAAAATCGTCATACTAGACAACATAATTTATCAATTCAATGCTATCCCTATCAAGCTACCATTGACCTTCTTCACAGAATTTGAAAAGAATCACCTTAAACTTCATAAGGAACCAAAAGAGAGCCTGCATAGCCAAGACAATCCTAAGCAAAAACAACAAAGCTGGAGGCATTATGTTACCTGACTTCAAACTATACTACAAGGCTACAGTAATCAAAACAGCATGGTACTGGTACCAAAATGGAGATATAGGCCAATGGGAAAGAACAGAGGCCTCAGAATAATGCCACACATCTACAATCATCTGATCTTTGACAAACCTGACAAAAATGAGCAATGGGGAAAGGATTCCCTGTTTAATAAATGGTGTTGGGGAAACTGGCTAGACGTAGAAAGCTGAAACTGGACCCCTTCCTTACACCTTACACTAAAATTAACTCCAGATGGATTAAAAGTTTAAACATAAGACCTAACAGCATAAAAACTCTAGAAGAAAACCTAGGCAAAACCATTCAGGACATATGTATAGACAAAAACTTCATGAGTAAAACACCAAAACCAATGGTAACAAAAGCCAAAATAGACAAATGGGATATATTTAAACTTAAAAGTTTCTTCATAGCAAAAGAAACAATTATTAGAGTGAACCAGCATCCAACTGAATGGGAAAATATTTTTGCAATCTACCTATCTGGCAAAGGGCTAATATTCAGAAAACACTGTTGAGCTGCATACAAAAGGAGAAATAGAACCTTCTTCCATCCGTATAAAAAATTGTTAGGTGATAAGAAAATGGTATCATTAAAAAACAACGCAACCTGCATTTGTGTGTAATTGCTTTTTTTCTTTCATAAAACAGCTTTTTTGTAGGTATGATTGTAAGCACCATAAGAGAGATACGGATTTAGCTTTAATTATTCAAAAGAAAATCCAGGATTGCAACTGGACCCACAGAGCCAGGAATATAATCCTATGACACTAATTGCCTACTGCTTAAAAGGAAATAGTATTGACTTTCAAATCCTAATGTATGTATTTTTATTTTATTTTTTGGAGGTTTCCTTTTTATTAAAAGTCACATTTTGCTAAGGAAGTTTAAAATATGTCATATCATTCTTTCATTAATGTTTCATGTTGTTCAAGTATCTTATTTAGAATTTTGAAAATATGGATAAGTTTTCATAGTTTGTTTCAAGGAGTTGGTAATACAAATGAATACTTTCTAGGCATTTTTTTTTTTGCTCTAAATTTTTTTGTCCTTAGTATAATGTTTTCTTTCATTATGAAAAAGGATCTTACTCTGTCACCCAGGCTGTGCAGTGGCACAGTCTCCATACACTGCAACCTCCACTTTCCAGGCTCTAGCAGTCCTCCCACTTCACAGCCTCCCTAGTAGACAGAACTCTGGATATGCAGTACCACACTGGGCAAATTTTTTACTTTTTAAAATAAGTTGGGGTTTTTTTTGAGACAAAGTCTCACTGTATTGCCCAGGCTAGACCAGAAAGCTCGCACTGAAGCATCCTCCTTCCTTGGCCTCTCAAAGTGCTGGTAATACAGGTATGAGCCACAACATCAAAGGTACATGTGAACTAGATGTACATAGAAACAAGTAAGGTAACTATTTATCCATATATTCCAGTTTAGAATGGAGAGTGGCTAGAGCATACCTGGGAGGCTCAGGGAGCAATGCAGGGATCTGCCCTGGCCAGGATGCCATTCCATGGCATCACACACACACACACACACACACACACACACACAGCACACATACACACAGCACACACACACTCCACACTTATACTGAGACAATGTATAAAAAACCAATTCACCTAATGTGCACAAATTTAGGATACAGAAGAAAATGGCAGTACATAAGGAAAGGCCACACAGATGGGGTATAATGTGCAAACTCCACACACACACAGTGACCCTTCTAGAAGTGGATTTCTTCCTTTATCAATGTTATAATGAAACAATGCTGAACAAATCAACACCAAAGGAGCAACAGTATTTGAAGAACCTCCCTTGTGTATGTGTGTATACTTATATACATAGATTTAAATTTTGTTTATATATGTTTCATATTTATTTGTTCATTTATTATATGAATTTATTCTATAAGCAGTAGACTTCATTTTGAATCTCCACACAAGATTCTAACTTTTTGCTTAGCAAGACAGCCTTTGTTTAAAGCAGTTCAGTGATTATGGTATTAAACATGTTATGTCTTCTTTGTATGTATTTTCTGAGCCTGGTTTTATTTCTGCTGTTTCCATATCATGTACCTAACTTTGCTTTAGCTTTTGTTGCTTGCTACCAAGACAATTTTAGCTAATACATCTTAATATCAATGCACCTTTCTCAGACTCTATTGTAATTACTTATAGTGGAGTAAATAGCCCCTCTGGGGTAGCAAATGCCATTGTTCTCTTCATTCTTGTTAGAATATGCTGAAAGGAAAAAG
This sequence comes from Pithecia hirsuta, assembly GCA_963573645.1. Lineage (NCBI taxonomy): Eukaryota > Metazoa > Chordata > Mammalia > Primates > Pitheciidae > Pithecia > Pithecia hirsuta. Next base: position 32,742 of record CAUYLZ010017113.1, on the reverse strand, counting down.
CATGAAAAGGATAAAATAAAAACAACTGCTTCCATGAAAACAGAAGTGAATGCTGCTAATACTGGCATCAGAGACACCCTTTCTCATCTGGATGTGTGCTTCCTTCATAATTTATGTGGTTTAAATCCTCTACCCAACTTTTTTTTTTTAGATGGACTCACACTTTGTCACCCATGCTGGAGTGCACTGGCACGATCTTGGATCACTGCAATTCTCCCACCTCAGCCTCCTTGGCTGAAGCAATTCTCCCACCTTATCCTTCCAAGTAACTGAGATTATAGTGGCATACTATTACACTTAATTTTTGTATTTTTAATAGAGATGGGGTTTCGCCATGTTGGCATGGCTGATCTGGAACTTCTGACCTTAAGTGATCCACCCACCTTGGCCTATGAAAGTGTTAGTATTATAGGCATGAGCCACTGTGCCTGGACCCCGCATTTCTTTTTTAAATAACATTTTTAAAAACATAACATTTGGTCTGTCTCTGCTATCAAGTTTAGAGTGCAGTGGCACCATCATGGTTCACTAAAACTCCACCTCAGCCTTCTGAGTAGCTGGGACTACCAGACCATACCACTACATTTGCTTAATTTGTGTGTGTATGTGTGTATTTGTATATATGTGTATGTGTGTGTGTGTATAAAATATATATAAATGTACATATACACACTTTTTTTTGAGAAGAGGTTTCCCCATTTTGCCCAGCTGTCTTGAACTCCTGGACTCTAGAGATCCTTCTGCCTTCGTGTCCTAAAATGCTGGGATTACAGGCATGAGCCACTGTGCCCAACTTGAAACAAGAGTTATTAGATTTTGTTCACTATCAACCAATCACACAAAATAGCAATAGATATTTAATGAAAAAATGGATTCATGGCAACATTTCAGATGTATTTGTATTTATATATTCCATATATATGCAGAAAATAATTGTATTAACTGAATTATCAAGAGTCTGTGCTTGTTTTATTTTCACCTTATATTTTGTACTCTATGAATTTTCAGTCTTAAGATAAAAATATAAATTCTGAATTTACAGCAAGGGGATAAAATAGCGTTTCTCAAACTACATGATCATGAGATGATTTCTCTGCCAAAGTTTACAGAAAACAATGATTAAGAAAAAAATTAAAAACACTCAGACAACAATATCAAAGCTAAGTAAGATGCATTAGCATTGTGACAATTTTTAAAGAGTAAAACACAAGTCTAATGGGGTTATTTTAATGACCAGTTAAACCTAGAGTGTATCTTAGAAGCATTTTCCTTTATAATTTTCCACTTAATTTTTAACAAATATGTAATGCTACACAATCGCTAAGGAAACTTTTACAAACTGTAATAAAATAATTTTTCTAAGATTTGAGAAAGATTGTAAGACTGTTACTATTTATATCAAAACAGTTGACTCTAAACAATGCTAAAGCATCATTGTATTTACACATATTTTCTTAATAAGTCTCAATAAAACTGTATGGTTTAACACGTAGGCGTAGAATGTCTTTTATTACATATATGCCCAAACAGTTGCAAACTTATGCTATTTCAATGAAGGTCACAGTCATATTTTATTTTTTTCCTGTTGATATATAGGAATATAATATATTTCCATGCTTTGGTTATATATGTGTATTGATTGTGTTAATATCACTTGTAGATTAATGGTTTATGTGTTCATTATTTTGAATAGTCCTTATGCACAATCACAACACTTATGAATAAATAATGACAGGATTTATTTTTGTTTCTTACATATATATTTTCTTTCCTAATTGCACTGGTTAAAACATTGTATAAAACAATATTGTATAAAAGGGATGGTAATGATAATCCTATGTCATTTCTGTTTTCAAAGATAAAGCTTTTAGTATTTCAGAATTAAGTATAAAGTTTGTTGGGCTCACAGTCTAAAAGGAAAGAAAAGGGCCTACCAAAACCTACCAGGTCACACTGTGTTCATGACTACAAAAGTTGAAGAAACTTTTTCCTGGGAGCCCACTGACTATACAAAGGATAAAGGTATTATCTATGTCAGGCCTTGTTCCCTTATCTGAGTACGCCAGAGGTTTGTGCAAGCTTTTACATGAACTGCCTAAAGGTTCTACTGTCTGTATAGCCACATGCATATCTCCAGGCACGATCATTCCATAATACTTCCCTTGTTTATGCCCAAATCTTGATTTTATTTTTCTTTGGGCTGCTTTTTTTTTGTTATGTATAATGAGGCACTAATCTGTGAATTGGTGGCTCTCTGGTGACGTTTCCCATGTTGTCTATCTAAGACAAGCTAGCTAACTCCTCTGAAAACTTTGACAACACAAAAAAACAGAGTGCCTTCTTTCCTCCAAATAACCACACTAGCTCCATAGGAAGAGTTTACAACTGGTGAGATGGCTGAAATGACAGAAGTAGAATTTAAAGTACGGATAGGAACAAAGATAATTGAGATTCAGGAAAATGTTGAAACATACTTCAAGGAAGTTAAGGATCCCAAAAGAATGACACAGGACATGACAAATAAAATAGCCCATAAGGAAAAGAACATAACCTGATAGAGATGAAAAACATACCAACGAAATTTTATAACACAATCACAGATAGAACCAGTAGAACAGACCAAGCTTGAGAAAAAAGTCACAAAGCTTAAAGACTGGCTTTGTGATACAAGATAGTCAGACAAAAAAAAAAAAAAAAACCACACACAATAAATTTACACAGCCTCTGAGAAATATAGAATAATTTAACAGAATGGAAGCAACTTGGAAAACATTTAAAGATATAATCTCTTAGGACTTCCCAAACCAGCTAGAGAAACCAACATTGAAATTTAGAAAATGCAGAAAAACTCTGCAAAGAACTTCAAAAGAAGATCAATCCCAAGACACATAATGATAAGATTCTTCAAGGTCAAATAAAAGAAAGAATGTTAAAGGCATCTAGATAGAAAGAACAGATCTCCTACAAAAAAAATCCTGGGTGAATAGCCGTAGACATTTCAAAATAAACTGTACAAGCCAGAAGTGATTGGGAACTTATATTCAATTTAAAAAATAAATAAATAAATTTCAACCTAGAATTTCATATCCAGCTGAACTAAGCTTCAAAAGCGAAGGAGAAATAACCTCTTTTTTTTGGTAAGCAAATGTTGAGGGAATTAATGATCAGCAGATCTGCCATAAAGGAGCTCCTGAAAGAAGAACTGCATATAAAACAGAAGACTGTTACCAGGCACTACAGAAACACAGTACAGTACATAGACCACTAACATTATGGTGCACTCAGACCAATCAGTCAGAATAATAAACAGCTAACATCATCATGATGACATAATCAAATGCACATATATCAATAGTAACCTCTAATGTAAATGGACTAAGTGCCTCAATTAAAAGGCATAGGATGACAAGATGGATAAAGAAGCAAGAGCCAACTGTAGGTTGTCTAGAGACCCATCTCACATAAAATGATGCCCATTATCTCAAAAGAAAGGAGAAAAATCTACCAAATAAATTGGAAATCATAAAAGAGTAAGAGTTGAAATCATAATTTTAGGAAAAGAAAAAAACAATAGTTTTTAAACCAAGAAAGGTCAAAGAAGACAAAGAAGGGCATTATATAATGTTAAAAGGTTTAATTCCATGAGAAGATCCAACTAGTCTAAATACATAGGTATTCAAACACAGAAGTACCTATATTCATAACGCAAGTTGTTAAAGACCTGTAAAGAGACTTTGACTATTACACAACAATAATGTGAGGCTTCAAGAGCCTACTGACAGTATTATAAAGATAATCAAGGCAGAATATTAATTAAGGTATTCAGGACCTGTATGCACCAAATGTTTGTAATAGATGTCTCTGGAACTCTCCACCTCAAAACAACAAATATACATTTTTCTTATTGCCACATGATACATATTCTAAAATCAAGTACACAAAAATAAATAAAACAATTTTCATCAAATGAAGAACTGGAATCATACCAACCACTCTCTTTGATGACAAGCCAATAAAAATAGAAATCAAGATTTAAAATATTGTTAAAAACAATTTATAACTTTATCAGTGAACATCTTCCAAAAATAAAAATAAAAAACATATAATTACATAAAAATTAAAAATTTACACGAGAGCCTTTTGTATAAGCAATGAAAGTAAGACAGAAATCAATAAGTTATTTAAAAACTAATGAGAACAAAGACACAATATAGCAGAATGTCAGAAACACAGCTAAGACAGTGTTAAGAAGAAAATGTATAACACCAAATGTCAGTATGGAAACATTAGAAAGATCTCATATTAGCAATGTAACACCACAATTGAAAGAACTGGAGGCACAAAAGCAAATTAACCTCAAAGTTAACAGAAGACAAGAAATAACTAAAATCAGGGCTGAACTGTACGAGACAGAGGGATAGAACATGATTTAAAAGATCAACAAAACCAGGAACTGGACATTAAAAAAAAATTAATATGATAGGCTGCTAGTTAGACTAATAAAGAAGAAAAGACAGAAGATCCAAATAAGCAAACACAATTAGAAGTGTCAAAAGGTATATTACAACTAAACTCATAGAAATATAAACAGTCATCAGATACTAATTTGAACACCTCTCTACACACAAACTAGAAAATCTAGAAGAAATAAATTCCTGAACACATACACTATCCCAAGACTGTTCCAACAAGAAATTTAATCCCTGAACAGCCCAATAATAAGGAATAAGATTAAATCACTAATAAATAGCCTACCAACTTAAGAAATGACGGGACCAGATGGATTCACAGCCAATTTTACCAAATGTATGAAGATGAGCTAGCACTGCTCCTACTAAAATAATTCCAAAAAATTGAGTGCGAGTCATTATCTCTACCCAATATCTCTTACTCAAGACAGCATTGGAAGTTCTGTCCAGAGCAGTCAGGCAAAAGAAAGAAATACAGAACATCCAAGTGAAAAGAGAAAGTCAAATTGTCTCATTTTAGAGATGACATAATTCTATATCTAGAAATTCACACAGTCTTGGCTCAAAATCTCCTTCAGTTGATAAACCCTTCATGAAAGCATTAGGATACAAAATCAAAGGTAGAAATCACTAGCTTTTATATACATCAAGAATAGCCAAGCTCACAGCCAAATTAGGAATAAAATTTCATTCAGAACTGCCACACAAAAAAAGAATAAAATACCCGAAAATGTAAGCTTGAATGTGAAAGATCTACACTATGACAATTACAAAACACTTCTCAAAGACAAAAACATTTAAAAAATTGATGTTTTATGAATAGGAAGAAAAAATAATATTAAAATGATCATACTGAACAAAGCAATTCACAAATTTGATGCTATTTCTAAAAGTAAATTCATAAAACTACAAAAATCATTTTAGAATTTACATGGAAATGCACAAGAGCCTGAATAGCCAAGGCAAACGTAAGCTAAAGGCACAAAGCTAGAGGTACCATGTCACCTGACTTCCAACTATACTTCAGGGCTTCAGTAAGCAAAATGCGATGGTGCTCATATAAAAAACAACAGAAAGACTGAAGGAACAGAATAGAGAGCTCACAAATAGTGCTGCACATATACATATATTTGATTTTCGCAAAGCTCACAGAACAATCAATGAGAAAAAGATACTGTATTTAATAAATGGTGCTAGGATAACTGGCTAGCCATAAGAAGGTTATTGAAACTGAAACCCTGCATTACACTATGTACAAAAATCAATGCAAGATGAATTAAAGACCTAAAGTAAAACCCAAAATGATAAAAACCCTGAAAGACAACCTACAAGTACCATCGTGAATATAGAAACTGGCAAAGATGTCATCATGAAGACACTAATAGCAACTGCAACAAAACCCAAAAATATCAAACGTAATCTTATTATATATCGAAGAGCTTTTACATAGTAAAACAAATTCTCAGTAAACAGACAACCTATAGAAAGCAAGAAAATATTTGCAAACTACACATCCAGAAAAAGTCTAATATCCACCATGTATAACGAGCTTAAACAAATTTATAGAGAAAAAACAAACACTCCGTTAAAAAAGTAGGCAAAGGAAATGAACTGACACTTTAGAAGACATGCATATGGCCAAGAAGCATATGAAAAAAGGCCTAATGTCACCTATTATTAGATAAATGCAAATCAATACCACAATGAGATACCACATTACACAAGTCTGAAGGGCTATTAACAAAAAGTCAAAAATAATAAATACTGCTGAGATTTTAGAGAAAATACAATGATTATACACTGTTGGTGGGAGTGTAAATTAATTCAACCATTGTGGAAAGCAGTGTGGCAATTCCTCTAGGAGCAAATAACAGAAATATCGTTAAACCCAGCTATCCCATTACTGGGTATATAGCCTCCAAAATATAAATTGTTCTACTATAAATATACACATATGTGTATGTTCATTACAGCAGCATCTACAAGAGGAAAGACATGGAATCATCCTTAATTTCCATCAGTAGATTACTACGTAAGGAAAACACGGTACATATATATCCTAGCATGGTACGCAGCCAGAAACAAACAGCATAATCTTGTTCTTTGCAGGTATATGGACAGAACTGGAGATAATTATCCTTAGCAAACTAATGCGGAAACACAAAACCAATACTTCATGTTCTTACTTATAAGTGGGAGATAAATAATGGGAACACATTAACACAAAGAGGTACGCAACAGACACTGTGGCTTACTTCAAAGGGGAGAGTAGAAGGATAAGGAAGATCAGAAAAAAGCTATTGAGTATCTTAGTACTTGGAGGTGATGAAATAATCTGTACAACACATTCCCAGAACACGAGTTTGCCTATGTAACAAACCTGATTATGTACCACTGAACTGAATATAAACTTTTAATAATGCAGATTTTTAAAAGCTGTAAGATATTTTTGTAAAACTTATGGTAAAAACAAAGACAGCAATAGAGGAAGAAAAGAATGAAGTTCTACAAATCAATCAGAAAACAACTGACAAATGATAACAGTAAGTCCTTATATAAATATAATTACCTTGATTGTAAATGGAAATAAATTCTCCAACTAAAAGATATAGAGTGACTGGATGGTTAGAAAACAATACCTAATTACACTCTACCTACAAGAGATGTACTTTTACTGTAAGGACACACATAGAATAAAAGAGAAGGAATGAAAAAAATATTCATGTAAATAAAACCTAAAGAAAAAATACTAAGCTTACATAGACAAAATAATTTTTATTCAAAAACTTCCTTTAGAGAGAAAGAAGGTCATTATTGAAAAAGGAGTCTTTTAATTAAGGGTCATAACAATTATAAATGTATTTGTACCCAATATTGGAATGGCTAAACATACAAAACAAATATTAATAGTTAAAGAGATACATAAACTGTAATACAGTAATAGTAAGGGAGTTCAATACCCCACTTTCAGCAATGGACAGATTTTCAAAAAAGAAAATAAATGGACACAAGACACATTTTAGGCAAAATTATACGATGCAATACATCTAATAAATGCAGAATACACACTATTCTCAAACACACAGAGAATATCTCTAGAATAAATACAAGGATAGGTCATTAAAAAATCTTCACAAGTTTAAAACGATTTAAATAATATCAATTATCTTTCCTAACAATGGCATAAAATGATAAATTTTTTAGAAATTGACAAATACATGGACATTATACAACATGCACCTGAACAACCAATGGAAAAGTGAAAAAATTAAAAATCAAATTTAAAATGTCTTCAGATAAATGTAACCTCTGCTACTTAATAGTTTTGAGACATTAAAGACTAATGTAATCTCTCTAATCTCACCATCATCATCTGCAAAATGAATATAACAATAGCTCTATATTTTATATTGCTGTGAGGCAGAAATGAGGTAATTTATATAAATGACTTAATCTGGTGCTTTATTCATGGTAAGCGCTCAACGAATGTAAGCTATTTTCATTAGTGAATGCAAGTAGTGATACTGTAAAATGACTTTAATTAGTACCTGTATTTGTTCCTGACATGAAAAGCTGACATTTAAGGTGCCATATATTTTTAATTACCTTTACCTATAGTTTACTAGAAGATTTATATTCATATTAGAACATTTCTAGTTGTGAAAATCTATTTTTATATCAGTCCCATAGAAGATTCCTGTGTAATCCATACTAGGAAACCACACTTTCAAGTACATTCTTTGTCTCAGTATAAAAGTATCCCAAAATACGTAAGCCAATGAGTAACTTCCTTATTTGCTAAAAAATCACACCTATTTAATTATGTTGAATTATTGCTCAAAATCTCCTTTTCTCTCAGCAAACATCCCTCATTATCAGAAATAAGTGTTTCCTTCTACATCATTTCCATGTTATAAATTACTCAGATAATTGCCATTATAAGTGTAAATAGAGGGGAATATCATGTTACAGATTGGAAGAGTCAATAATATAAAGATACCAACTATCTCCAAAGTTATTTATATATTTAATGTATTTTTTTAAGAGTTTTACTACATCACTCATGCTAGTCTCAAATTCCTCAGCTCAAGCAATCTTCTAGCTTCAACCTCTCAAGTAGCTGAAATTACAGGAGTCTGGCCCTATATTCAGTCAGAATTTTCATAAAATTTGATATAACATTTTTTTCATTGCATCTGAAATAGAATGAGACATATACAGACATGTAATAATGAAAATAGTTATTAAATATTATTAAGTTTTAGATACAAAGACTAATAGGAAAAAAAAAAAAAAAAAAAGAATACAGAGACCCAGAATTACCTTTGTATAGACAGCTACTTGATTTATGACACAGCACATGCATAAAATGGGAAAGAACAATAATCTCAATAAATGTTGCTTGGAAATTGGTTTTTGTATGAAATAAAACCAAATGCAACCTCTACTCCACATAACAAACAAAAATCAAGTCCACATAAATTAGTGTTCTAAATATGAAATACAAATTAATAAAACTTTTAAGATGTAATAAACAATATTGAGATGTTGATGACTACCTGTGGGGGCGTGTCCTGCAAACCTGGACTCTGCAACAGATGAATAAATACACTCAACACACAAAGTACAGTGAACAAATGGCCTAGGGTGGTCATCAGCTGCTCTCAGAGAGTGATTGCAGCTAATCCACCCCTACTAGCTGTTTCTCCTGGCATTTATTCAGTATAAGTTTAATGACAGTGGTTCTAAGTCAACACACTTGTGGATGATTAACATGGTTAAAAGAGTGGTTTTATGAATAATAAAAAATTTGGTTCCAGGACCCAGAGCAAACACCATTAACGTATAATCTCCCTTTGACCTTTCTCCCAGAGGGCCATCTGACACAAAGTTTACATGAGTAAACAAGCCAGTTAGAGACAAAGGAATGTGAAGAAAACAGACAACTGGAGAAGTTTCTATTATCCTTAATCTTAGCTCTATGACCTAATGCTCTAAGGTGAGAACCAGCTGACTTCAGCCTCTTCCATTATTACAAGTTAATGAAAACCTTTCAGCCTTCCAGGCTTCAAAAAGGTTTGAGACTGAATCCTATAACTTTCCCTAATATTTCCCTTAATATTTTACCAACCACCCTGAGTGAAAAAAGTAAATATATCTTAAATCAAATGCAATGGAACTAAATATTCAGACACAATATTAATGAATTTGACAATAACAAAATGAAAACTTCTGATGATTAAAAGATATAAAAGTGAAAAGATAACCCCAAGAATGGAAAATAAAGTTGCCACATATACAACTGTCAATTGATTTACATGACACTCTTATAAATTAATGTTAAAAAGGTAAACAATTTGATAGAAGAAAATGGGCAACAATTTGAACAGTTAAAGAGAAAATCACATAGCCAATCTGAATATCTAAAGTGCTTACCTTATTATTTGTCACAGAAATTATGAACATATCTAGAGCATAGCTCTAGAGGTTGTCAAAACAGGTAAGGAGTATGATAATAATAATAGGTAGGGATAATGTGGAGCACTAAAAACGCATATGAACTTTCGTGTGGAACTTAAATTGTAAAATTATTTTAGAAAAGTTTGTCATTATTCAGTAACTTTAACGATGCATGTATCCAATAACCCTGCAATTGTATGCCTAACCACATTAAAATATGCACTTAAACATCAGTATATATGCATAAGAATATTTATTTCAGCATCTTTTATAATAGAACCAGATTGAAAAAACATTAATATGCATGAAAAGTAGCATATATAAATTGTAGTATATTCATTTGATAGAACATCATCAGTGAAGTAAACAAATTACTGATGCATTCAACAAACTTTATGCAGAGATAAAAGAGCTAAACACAATAGGATATAAATTGTGTGGTTTTTTTCATATAATTTCATCAATATATAATAGAAAAAGTGTGTTTTTGTAGAGATATATAATCACACATTACATAAATAACAATGAAGCATGAAATTGGTGGGGGGGCTTCTCAAAAAATTGTACTGTTACATTTCTGAATTCAAGTATCAATTCAGAAATGTAATTTCTATGTAATTGTTCCTATGTAATTTAAATGTATGGTTCCTATGTAAATTTATTAAAAATATTTTTAAGCATTAGCTAGAGTCCACATTGTGTTTTGCCTTTCTCCAGATTTTTGAAGCCCCTGTGTTGACATGCATTTAAATAGTACTTGCTAATAAAATAAACAGATTTACTAGCACTAATGGAGAAACTATAAGGATATTTTTTTCTGTTTTCTACAACCTCAAATTTCTTTTATTGTATTGGACTTGGCAACAGCAAATTATCTGCCTCTCTAGAGGAATATTACATATTCCATTATTATCCCAGTTTTATAGATAAAAAATTGAAGCACAAGGACTTCAAGTAAATTACTAAAGGTAACAAAACTGGTACAACCAGAGCTACAAAAATCCCAAGCAGATCAGCTTCACTGTACTTCAATAAAGCCATAGGATGGTCATAAGATTAAATATATCATGGATATACATAAAAGTTTTAATAATTATATACATAAATATATATATAAAACTCTTCTAATAGTACCTGGATTATGAGCTTTGTATAAATACTTCATAATATTATACTAAGAGAATATATTAGCTTTGTATAAATACTTCATAACATTAATACTAAGAGAACATGTTAGAAGGAACAGACATATGAGATACAAAACCAGGTCACATTGGAAATTTGTTAACTGAGAGCAGTTAACCTAGACAAAAGAGTAAAAATGCATCATGCATGTCTTATAAAGATGTGTTGCTTTACAAAACAAGATTAGAAACAAGAAGTAGAAGTCACAAGAAGGTAATCTTTGTTTCAACTTAAGTATGTATTACATACTCCATATATTTCAGAAGGTAAAACATTGATGTAGAATAAAACTCTATAATAATATCCAAGCTCTGTTTTGCAGTTTTTCTTGGAGGCTAGACTATTTCTGGAAAGACCTTGAAAATTCATGAATGCAGAGAAGATGAAAATCTAAACTTACCCTTGGGAAATGTAACCAATCAGCTATAGTGATGACATTCAATTACTGTTCTTGTTGCATGCAGTCTTGCCTATGCACCACTCTGTTTCAGTCTTGTTGTTGGAAATAGTACCTTGAATTTTTTGTCTTATAACCAAGAAAATTAAGAAGTGTGGATACATGGGTGAAACTGAAGAGAGAGTTGAAGAAGGGAAAATAAAAACTCTGTGCAGCCGAAAGGGCACCCAAAAATGGGGTGCCAACTATGAGACTGTGTCTGAGTTTTTTATGGACTAGGAATGTTATGAATGTGCTTACTGATCTGCAGATCATTCTGGAGAAAGCACCACATACAAAGAGGTATGACAGTGTAAAGACCAACTGGAGGCAGAGGTGAGCCAATTACTGGAAGGCGTATGTGTAATAGGTGAAAGTAGGAGACTAAGGTGTTCCAAAGAAAAGAGGATGTGTCCAAAAAGGGATGGACTTTTTCATCTGGGTTCATGGAGTAAGCATATCTATTAAAAGATGTGAGCTCTTCCTTATCTGGGCTTGTGGTTTAATTTTTGGGCTTTTTGTTGTTGTTTTTGTTGTTATTGAAAGAGTTTTGCCAAGGACTCAGCCTAAGTACCTGCATGACCAGTTTTCTTACTTTCTCTTCTCATTTTTTCCCCTTGAAGTGGAGGCTGTAGCTGCTATTAGGGACATTTGGTAACAGTCTATCTCTGGTTACTGGAGGGGCACCTTGTGTTTGGGACAATAGCTAGGGATGCTAAGGATCCTTCTCAAGTTGATCTAAGAGTGCTTGGGAAAAAAAGACAAATCCACTTATGGTTCCATTTGCATTAGCATTTGGAGTTTTATACCGTCCATCACTTTTGTTTCTTCTGAGCTTCAACTGAAGATGACTGGTTAGTTGACAGAAATAAGCAGAGTTAGTCTAAAATATAGGCAAAATTTAAAACAACTAATCAAATAAAAATTTAATGACAAGTATATAATAAGTTTTAAAAACAAAATTTTCTCGAGGTATTGTTTCTGTTAAAAACACATTATAATATAACTGACTTGATTGCATAATAAACTCTAGTCTTTTTTTTTTTTTTTTTTTTTGAGACAGAGTCTCGCTCTATCGCCAGGCTGGAGTGCAGTGGCGCGATCCCGGCTCACTGCAACTTCCGTTTTTCAGGTTTCAAGCAATTCTCCTGCCTCAGCCTCCCGAGGAGCTGGGACTACAGGCACGCACCACCATGCCCGGCTAATTTTTTGTACTTTTAGTAGAGACGGGGTTTCACCATGTTGGCCGGGATGGTCTCAATCTCTTGACCTCGTGATCCGCCCGTCTCGGCCTCCCAAAGTGCTGGGATTACAGGCGTGAGCCACCGCGCCCGGCCCTAAACTCTAGTCTTATAGTTGACCTGATTATTTGCATAAAGTTCAGCAAGAATAATTATTTTTACATAGGCATTTTTAAATTTGCTTTGATGTAACTCTTTTCAACAAGGAATCTTAGATAAGCCCTTCTAAAGCCAAGCCAAGCCACCAGTTTGTACCCTCAAATATCTGTCAGTTGGGCAAATTTCTCCCTTTTTTATGTCTCAAGAACATGGGGTTCCAGATCCTTTTAGAAAGTGATGCTCTTTACTCTCCACATGTCAGGAACCCTGAAAAGGGTTTATGTAGACAAGTTTTAAGGCTAGTAATCCCAGTGATTTTTTATTGGCTCTGCATGTTAAGCTTGATTTATTAAAGGGAAACACATTCTTCCAGTCAAAGCCTTGGTTAAAAAAAAAAAAAAAAACAAAAAAAAAACTTTCTTCAATTGTGTCCTATTGCCAAAGAAAATGGATGCCTTTTAAATTGATAAACAACTATATTGCCATGATCGAAAATACTTACAAATACTACATATGATACAAATGTTACATGTATGTTACAAATGGTTTCCAAATTCTAGAGAAAACAGGCAGAGAGAAATAAACATGCTCCAAATTTGGTTCAGATGGGTATCCTGTACTCAATTATTAAAGACTAACTATCTCAGAAGAAAAGTTTTCTTGAATCTGAAAAATAAAACAAGAATCAGCGATATTTTAAGTAAAAAGTTAAAAAGGATTACTTCAGTATTCTTTTAGTTAGTCAATTTCATTAAATCTTGTTCTTTTTGATATTTATAAACATTTTAGATTTTCATGAGCCTTGTATGCTTTTCCACTATTTCTAACAGGACAGCTTTCAAAGTATTATAGCTGATTATAAATTTTCTTTTAAAGAGGATCAAAACAAGACAATTGTCAGTAAATGACAAAATGTCCAGCATGGTAAGAGTCAAAAACATAATTGACAAAGAAATTTGGTTATTTCTGCAGTTTACAATAGCTTAACATAGTTACTTTAATTATGATTGATAGTATGAGTTCAAATGTGATTTTTAAACATTCCATAAAATTATGGAACATATATTTATATTATTGACTACAACGCAACCTGAAGAAAATTAAACATTCCTCTCAATCCCACATATGTAAACATGAAAAATAATGCAGTTTACCTCTCTTCTGGAGTCTCCACAGACCTTCTGTAGCATTCACAACCTAAAGAGTAAACTTGAAACTAAAGTTTGATTTTGGAAAGTCCATTACATGTGTTAGACTCAAACACTTGATATTATGAAATAAAATTTCAGATTACTATAAGCTACCTATTTTAGCCGAAATGATAATTCAAATGTTTTTAAAGAAGGCAAATATCTTTATTCATTTAGAGAAAAGACTTAGTCTTCCATGCAATCTGTCCTTAATACTATATGAAAATCCTGTATGAGAAAAGAAAGTCAAATTTTACCCTTGCACTGGTCTACTATAAATGTCAACCCTAAATTCTTTTAATGAAACATTATATATGATTCTATCCAATTCTACCAAATTTAACCATGAGATGACATTTTTGTAAACCTTTTATAAATCTCTACATATTTTTGTTAAAGAGCAGATTTCTGCCTCAAGAAGACCTTGTTTTTATTACAATATTCAAATTATAGAAAAATTATATAGTACCTTTTCGAAGTTAGTCAATACGTTAACACACAGAGTTTATAAGATTATATCTATGATATTTTCACAACTTGTTTAAACCTTCATCTTCATCTTATCTAATTCAAGATGATCCTTTATTCCTAGGCAAAAGTTCCATTTTCATGCCTTTGTATAATTTTTTACTAAAAACACATTTTACTTTTCATACATTCCTTGCATGTAAATCGATTTTCTGTAGTCTAATTTACATGTTATATAGTAATCCTTAACAATAGGTAACATTAGTGTAAAACCTAGTAAGTTCTTTTAGTTATGTAGTAGGTTCAGATAATGTATACCACCTTCCAACATAGTTAGGGTTGTAGTTACTTCCAGATACCCACAGGCCTTACCAGTTGTGAAGCAGACAGTAAAACAGTTTCAAAAGACCAAAGGAGCAGTTTACAACCTTAACACATTTAGCAAATCTAGCATCTGACATGCACAATTCAGATCACCTATTCATATTTTAAAAACATTTGTACTTTAACAATAATCCATAAGACTGTTTTTATTTTTCAAAGACTAAAGTCATGTGAACTAAAACTTTAACTTGTATTCAAAAATATCTGGTCTATGTGCTTATTTTTCTTTAGGCCAATCAATTAGAGATTTCTTTTAAATGGATATCACTCACATATATGATTCTGTAGGCAACAAAAGATTCAGCAGTTACCAGATTTCATATTTGTCAATCTCAAATTGGATTATTGCCCTCAGGCTGGAGTCCCTTAAGAACAAGGCTAGAAAAATATGCGGTTTCTAGGGCCTAACAAACAAGCATAGCTAAAAGGTAAAACCAAATTTTGAGAGAGACCTTCACCTTTAATTCCTGGGATTTCATGAGGAAAACAGAGGTTTCTTTTAAAATGGACTTTGTGTCACCATTTATGTTTTCTCCACAAAGTCCTAAGCCACCAGAACCCATCTTAGTGTCTTATGTGTGTACCAGGAGGGGCAAGAGAGATGGAGAAAAGCAACTCAGTCATCCGCAGAAAAAAAAGGAAAAAATATTCTTTTCCAGAAAACAAGAGCAAATCTAAGAAGAGAAAAACATGAAGGGTTTTAAGAATGCCTATAACTTGGACACCCTTATTGCTAGGTCTGTCCCACAGACCCTGGCTGACTGATAATGGATGAAATGAGTACTCAGACACAGTTATGCAGTGTAAGAGCAGCTAGGGGATTGCCCGGCTCTAGTGGCCAGACAGCAGCTGCCCTGAGAAGTTGGAGGTGTTTGCTTTTATTTAGTGCAGATGTCATGCCAAAAGCCTGCAGCAACCACAACCTGTAGGTAATTAACATTTATTGTTTCCCTTTCAGGGAACAGTCATGCTTGAGGATAGTCAAAGATCAGTTTCTGGTCAACATAAGTAAACAAGCCTGTTTGAGACAAATTCCCATACACTCCTTTGTACTTACTCCTTGCCCTCTGCCTCAGGGCTATAGAACAGCTGCCTTCAGCTATTCTGCCATGGAGCTTTGCAGAGCCTTCTCACGTTTCAGAAGGCATGCTTCCTTTCCCTCTGGTTTTCTCACCACACTGACCCATCTCCTACACCCAATCTGTATAGTTGTCTGGGTGACTTCCTTTATCTGTGCAGCTGTGTTTATGTTTCAGGGTGCAACCTCCTTTGTTAGAGCAAATGGGGGTATGTTCTCTTGGAGCCCTCTGGTAACACAATAGGCAAATGCTTTTCTATGTTAGTTTTTGCTCTCTTAATTTTACTTGTTTCTCATTTTTTTTCTTTCCATACTGTTCTTCTGTTTGAAAGAACTCTACTGTAGACTTGCCCTAAACATCTGCATGAGTTTCCTTTTGTCAGTCAAAGTCTGAGGATCAAGGAAGTTCCAGCGTTTTATAACACACTTGAGAGGAGAGCATGCCTCAAATGGCTGGTTATTCATCTAGAAAAATAGAGGAGATAAAGTGTCACATAGTCTACATTCTCCTTTCGGTGTGAACCACGGTGAAGAGAAAGAAAGGGCATGCCCTGTGTCCTCTTTCCTCCGTTCTCTGGGTCCCAGCAACTGTCATAGATGTCACCGATAGATGTAAGGATTACCTTCACCCCTGAATCTAGAAGAGCTACCTGTAAGGATTAGTCATGTTTTTCAGTTCAAGACCCTAGCAGTCCACTGGTTACTGCCTCTTGGTGTCCAAAACACAATTGTCCTCCTAAGCTTCCAACCTGAAACTTGGAAAATAAAATGAAGTAATCAAATTTGAGCAAGAAACTTTAATGGGGAGGATAAGAGCCCCTATCCCTGACTTCCCTTCCTATGGCCACAGTAAAACATTGAAATCTTAGATAATCAGATCAATTGACTTGAAAGCATAAGGCCCCTCTTTGTTTAAATGCCAATGCAGTTGCATGCAGAACAGATGTCTCAAAAAAACAAACAAACAAAAAAGATAAAGAAATTAATGTCTGTCCTCTTTCAGAGAGACAGTATTAAAGCTGGAAATTTTCTCTCAAGGGTGGTTTCCTCCAGATTGTTAAAAGTTGAATTTTTCGGCCTAATAATGAGACATGAAATCTGATTACCAGTAGAGGAACACAAGAGGGAAAAAAATCAGAGAACTAGATGTTTGAGGCAAACAGCAAGCAAGACTCCCCATGGAGAGAAAATACCATCCCACTAGGTGGTACGGTAGGGCCTGAAATGTTAAGTAAAATCTTTGACTCCAGATTTTCTCCAGGCACAACTTAGAAAAAGCAGTTTGGGGTTTAAAAGACTGTCACCATATTACACCTTCTAACAGAAGAAATTAGCTTGCCTCACAAAAGAACTGTTTCAATTCATTGGGCAGTCCTGACCTTTTATATGGATAATAATAATTTTATAATACCAAATGGGCGAGACAAGAGAGTATTTACTTTGGTAAAATATTCTCTCTCTGCAAAGGAGTTAGGGCCTGCAATAAGGTTGCCAAGTATGAAGCTGAGTTTCGGGTTCCTGTGGACTGGGAAGAGAAAAAATGTGCTGAATGGTGTGCAGGACATTTTAGAGAAAGCACCACTTAGAAATAGATATGATAGTAAGGAATCAATTGGAGGCAGAAGTGAAGGCTTGACCTGGGAACATTAAGGGCCTGAAGTGATGACTTCACCTGGGACCTCGGCCTAGGACCAATTATGAGCTGAATTGAGGAATCAGGCTACGTAAATGAACACTTAGCCTACAGCAAATTACAGAAAGTAGGCATATGTAAAATCAGTGAAAAGTAAGAGATTAAGGCATCCAAGGAGAAAAAGACATGTCAAAAAAAAAAAAGTTCAATTTCTTCATCTGGGTTCATTGAGTAAGCAATCCCATTGAAGGATGTGAGCTCTTATTGAAGGCTTGTTGTTTGATTTTCAGGCTCTTTGTTTAAAGGTTTACCAAGAACCCACCCTAACTGCTTGTGTGACTAATTTCTTACTTTCTACTTTCTCATTATGGTCCAATGGAATGCATTCTATTCTCTGCCCACAAGCTATGTTCCAAATTTAGCACATTATCTCAGTATTTGTATACCAGACTAAACTGGATGTAGATATGTCCATAACTACAGAAATATCTAAAATTATATGCTCTAAAATAAATGAGTATCATTATGTTTGTATTGACAGAAAATAGGTAGTAAATACAAACTAACAAGCATCAAACAAAAACCGAATTTTCTAAAGAACCTCTGAATTTGGTCAATTATTTTTATTTTTAAATTATACCTATGTGTTAGTTTGTTCTCACACTGCTACAAAGAACTACTCAAGACTGTGTAATGTGTAAAGGAAAAACACTGAATTGACTCACAGTTCTGCTGTCTTCAAAGGAGGCCTGAATGGGAAGCCTCAGAAAACTTAATAATCGTAAGAGAAAGTTAAAGGAAAGCAAGCATGTCTTACCATGTCAAGCAAGAGAGAGAATGAAGGTGAAAGTATCACACATTTTTAAACAATTAGATCTCATGAGAACTCACTGACTCACTCTTAACAGCAAGGAGGAAGTCCCCGCCACAACCCCCGCCACCGTGATTTAATCTCCTTTCTTTACATTTCTTTCCCCACATGTGGAGATTACAATTCAAGATGAGATTTAAGTGGGGACACAAAACCTAATGGGCTCTCCCAAATCTCATGGTTTTGTTTTGTTTTGTTTTCACATTTTAAAACCAATCTTGCTTTTCCAATAGTCTCCAAAAGTCTTATCTCATTCCAGCATTAACTTGAAAGTCCAAGTTGAAAGTCTTATCTGAGACAAGGCAAATAATTTCTGCCTATGAGCTTGAAAAATATAAAACAGGTTAGTAATTTCCAAGGTACAATGAAAGTACGGGCATTGGGTAAACACTCACATTGAAAAAGGGAGAAATTTGACAAAACAAGGGGACTACAGGCTCCGTCCAAGTTTAAATCCAGCACGGTAGATATTAAATCTTAAAGTTCCAAAATAACTGATTTGGTTTCATGTTTCACATGCTGGATATGCTGATACAAAGGATGGGCTCTTTGTGCCTGCTCCTTCTTTGGCTGCTTTCATGGGCTGACATTGAGTGTGTATGGTTTTTAAAAGCACATAGTGGAATCTGTGGATGGATCTGTTATTCTAGTTTCTGGATGATAGTAGCCCTCACTTCACAGCTCTAGTAGAAATAGCCCAGTGGGCACTGTGTGGAGACACTAACTCCACAATTTCCCTCTGTACTGAGCTGAATAGAGGCTCTCCATGAGGACCCTTCTCCTACAGAAGACATCTGCCTGAGCCTTTGGGCATTTTTATACATCCTCTGAAATCCAGGAAGATATTCTCAAAGCTCAACTCTTGTCTTTTGTGCACCCGCAGGGAAACACTATGTGTAAACTGCCAAAGTATGGGGCTAGCACTCTCTGAAGCAATGGCTGGAGCTGTAACTTGGCCCCTTTTAGCCAAGACTGGAACTGTAGTAGCTGGGATGCCACATGAAATGTACCTAGGCTGGACAGGGCAGTGGTGCCTGGGGTCTGGCCCATAAAACATTTTTTTTGGTAGGCCTCCAGATTTGTGACAAAAGGGGCTGCTACAACTTGGAGATATATTGCCCACTTTCTTGGGCATTAGCATTTGCCTTCTTTTCACTTGTGAAAACGTCTTCAAAGAGTTTGAGTTTCTTTCCAGGAAAATTGTTGGTTTTTCTACCATACGATCAGCCTGCAAATACTCTAAACTTTTATGTTCTGCTTCCATTTTACACAATTCAGACCATCTGTTTGTGAAGGCATATTATTGTATGCTTTAAGAAGCAGCTAGGGCATATCTTGGATATTTTGCTACTTAGAAATTTATTCTATCAGTTATGCTAAATTATCTCTCTTGAGTTAAAAGATTCATGGATCCTTAGAGCTGTGGCACAATGCCAACAGCCTCTATTCTAAAGTGTATTAAAAGCAATCTTTACTACATTTCTCAATAAGCTGCTTATCTCCATCTGAGACCAACACAGCCTGGACTTCACTGTCCACATTATTATCAGCACTTTGGTTACAGTAATTCAATACATCTCTAGGAAATTCCAAATTTTCTAACTTACTTTTGCCTTCTGAGCCTTCCAAGCTTTTCTATTCTCTGTCAGTTACATGGTTCCAAAGTAACTTTCAAACTTTCAGATAGTTTTATTTCAGTGTTTCACTCTCCTGGTATTAATTTTCTGTATCAGTTCGTTCTCATATTTCTATAAAGAACAACCTGAGGCTGGCTGTGGTGTTGCACACCTATAATCCCAGCACTTTGGAAGACCAAGGCATGGGGATCACCCTGGCCAACATGGTGAAACCCCATCTCTACTACTACTAATGATAATTTTTTTAAAAATTAGCTGAATGTAGGGCGTATGCTTGTAATCTCAGATACTCAGGAGGCTGAAGCAGGACAATCACTTGAACCCAGAAGGCAGAGGTTGAAGTGAGCCAAGATCGCACCACTGCACTCCAGCCTGAAAGACAAGAGCAAAACTCCTATCTGAAAACAACAACACCCTGATAAAAAGGGGGCTGAAGGCAGAAAACCAACTGATCTGGCTTGACTGGTCCCACGCACACAAAGACCAGCAAACTGAAACCCACTGGCTTGAGATTTTTGCAGCCACCAGAGCAGTTTGGGCTCTACCTTGGATGGTTGAGCTCAGTATAGGGAGGGATGTCCAATATTACTGAGGCAGTTTGCCATTACTGAGGCAATTCTAACGTTGTCTGTGTAAACAAAATTGCAAGGAAGTTTCCATAGCAGCTGGGCAGAGCCCACAGCAGGTCAGCAATGTCTTTGCAGGCAGACTGTAAATAGACTCCCTTGTTGCTGGGCAGGGCATCTCTGAAAAAAGACAGCAGCCCATCAAGGACTTACAAATAAAGCCCTAACTTCCCGGGATAGTGCACTTGGGAAAAGGGGCAGCTGTGAGTTCTGTTGCAGCAGACTTAAACATCCCTGTCCAACAGCTCCGAAGGGAGCAACAGACCTCCCAGCACAGCATTTGAGATTTGATAAAAGACAGATTGCCTCCTCAAGTGGCTCCCTGGACCCTGTGCACCCGAAGAGACACCTCAGACAGGAGAGCTGTGGCTGACATTTGATAGGTATGCTTCTGGGACAAAACTACCAGAGGAAGGAACAGGCAGGAATCCTTACTGTTGTGCCCCCCACACAGGTGATACTCGGGCAAGCAGGGTGTGGAGTAGACCTCCAGCAGTCCTACAGCAGGGGAGCCTGATTGTTAGAAGAAAAACTAAAAAAAATTTTTTTAATAGCTTCAACATCAACAGAAAGAACATCCACTCAGAGACCCCATCTGAAAGTCACCAACTTCAAACAGCAAAAGTAGATAAATCCATGGAGATAGGGGGAAAAAAACCACACAAACAAAAAGGCTGAAATCATAAAAAATCAGAAGGCCTCCTCTACTCCAAAGGATCACAACTCTTCACCAGCAAGGGAACAAAATTGGATGGAGAATGAGTAAACAAATTGACAGAAGTAGGCTTCAGATGGTGGATAATAGCATACTTCTCTGAGTTAAAAGATATGTTCTAACCCAATGAAAAGAAACTGAGAATCTTGAAAAAAAGTTTAGACAAAATGCTAACTAGAATAACCAGCTTAAAAAAAAACATAAAGAAGTTGATGGAGCTGAAAAACTCAGCACAAGAACTTCGTGAAGCATTCACAAGAACTTCATGGAGCATACACAAGTTTCAATAGCCAAATCAATCAAGCAGAAAAAAGAATATCAGAAATTGAGGAGCAGCTTAATGAAATAAAATGAGAAGGCAAGATTAGAAAAAAAAGAGTGCAAAGAAATTAACAAAGCTTCCAAGAAATATGGGATTATGTGAAAAGACCTAATCTATAGTTGATCAGTGTGCCTGAATGTGATAGGGAGAATGAATGCAAGGTGGAAAACACTCTTCATGATATTATCGAGGAGAACATTCCCAACGTAGCTAGGCAGGCCAACATCAAAATCCAGGAAACACAGAGAACACCACAAAGATATTCCTCTAAGAGAGCACCCTGAAGGCACATAATAGATTCACCAGGGGAGAAATGAAGGAAAAAATGTTAAGGGAAGCCAGAGAGAAAGGTCAGGTTATCCACAAAGCGAAGCCCGTTAGACTCACAGTGGATCTTTCAGCAGAAACTCTACAAGCCAGAAGAGAGTGGGGACAAATATTCAACAACTTTAAGAAAAGAACTTTCAGGCCAGAATTGCATATTCATCCAAACTCAGCTTCATAAGTGAAGGAGAAATAAAAGCCTTTACATACTAGAAATTGTTGAGACATTTGGGCACCACCAGGCCTGACTTACAAGAGCTTGTGAAGGAAGCACTAAACTTGGTGAAGAACAATCAATATCAGCCACTGCAAAAACGTACCAAATTGTAAAGATCATCCACACAATGAAGAAACAGCATCAACAAACAGGCAAAATAACCAGCTAGTATCAAAATGGCAGGATCAGATTCACACATAACAATATTAACCCTAAATGTAAATGAGCTAAATGCCCCAATCAAAATATGCAGACTGGCAAATAGGATAAGGAAAGAAGATCCATCACTTTGTTGTATTCAGGCGACCCATCTCACATGCAAAGACAAACATACACTCAAAATAAAGGAATGGTGAAAGATTTACCAAGCAAATGGAGAACAAAATAAATGCAGAGGCTGCAATCATAGTCTCTGATAAAACAGATTTTTAAACTAAAAAAGATCAAAAGAGACAAAGAAGGGCATTACATAATGGTAAAAGTATAAATACAACAAAAAGAGCTAAGTATTCTAAATATATATTCATCTGATACAAGAACACCCAGATAAATAAAGCAAGTTCTTAAAGATATACAAAGAGATTTGGACTCCCACACAATAATAGTGGAAGATTTTAACATTCCACTCTCAATATTAGATCAATCAGACAGAAAATTAACAAGGATATCTAGGACTTGAAATCATCTAGACCAAGAGAACCTAATAGACATCTACAGAACTCTCCACCCCAAATCTATACATTGTTCTCATACACTTATCTAAAATTGACCACATAATTGGAAGTAAATCACTCCTCAGCAAATGCAAAAGAATGGAAATCATAACAATCAGTCTCTCAGACCACAGGGCAATCAAGTTAGAACTCAGGATTAAGAAATTCATTCAAAACCACACAATTACATGGATACCAAACAACCTCCTCCTGAATGACTACTGGATGAATAATGAAATGAAGCCAGAAATAAAGATGTTCCTCAAAACTAATGAGAATGAAGACACAGCATACCAGAAGCTCTAGGACATATTTAATGCAGTGTCTAGAGGTAAATTTATAGCACTAAATGCCAACATGAGAAACAAGGAAAGATCTAAAATTGACACCCTATCAGCATAATTAAAATAACTAAAAGAACAACATCAAACAAATTCAAAAGGTAGCAAAAGACAAGAAATAACAAAGATCAGAGCAGACCTGAAGGAGACAGACCCACAAAAATTCCTTCAAAACATAAATGAATCCAGGAGTTGCTTAAAAAAAAAAAAAAAAATCAACAAAATGGATAGACGACTAGCCAGAATAATGCAAAGGGAAAAAGGAATAATCAAATAGATGCAACAAAAAATGATGAAGAGGGCATCACAGCAGATTCCACAGCTGTACAAACTAACATCAGAGATTACCTCAAACAACTCTATGCACATAAACCAGTCAATCTAGAAGAAATGGATAAATTCCTGGACACTTACACCTTCCCAAGACTAAACCAGAGGGAAGTTAAATCCCTGAATAGAACAATAACATGGGCTCAAGTTGAGGCAGCAGTTAATAGCGTACCAACCAAAAAAAGCCCAACTCCAGAGGGATTCACAGATGAATTTCTCCAGATGTACAATGAGGAGCTGATATGATTCCTTCTGAAACTATTCCAAATAATATTAAAACAGGGAATCCTCTCTAACTCATTTTATAAGACCGATATCATCCTGATACCAAAACCTGACAGACACACAACCAAAAAAGAAAATTTCGTTCCAATATCCATGATGAATATTGTTGCAAAATCCTTCAATAAAATACTGGCAAACTGAATGCAACAGCACATTGAAAAGCTTATTCATTATGACCAAGTAGGATTCATCACAGGGATGGAAGCCTGGTTCAATGTACATAAATTTATAAGCATAATCCACCACATAAATGGAACTAAAAAAAAAACCACATGAGTATCCCAATAGATGAAGAGAAAGCCTTCAACAAAATTTGATAGAACTTTATGCTAAAAACTCTCACTGAACAAGGTATATATAAAACATATATCAAAATAATAAAAGCTATTTATGGTAAACCCACAGCCAATATCATATGAATGGGCAAAAACTAAAAGCATTCTCTTTGTAAACTGGCACAAAACAAGAGTGTCCTCTCTCACCATTTCTATTCAACACAGTATTGAAAGTTTTAGCCAGAGCAATCAGGCAAGACAAAGAAATAAAGAATATTCAATTAGGAAAAAAGGAAGTCAAATTTTCTCTATTTGCAGATGACATGATTGCATATTTAGAAGACTCAATTGTTTCAGCCCAAAATCTTCTAAACATGATAAGCAACTTCAGAAAAGTCTCAGGATACAAAGTCAATGTGCAAAAATCACAAGCATTCCAGGACATAAATAACAGGCAACCAAATCATGAGCAAACTGTCATTAACAATTGCTCAAAGAGAATACAATACCTAGAAATACAATTAACAAAGAATGTGAAGGACATTTTCAAGAACTACAAACTACTGCTCAAGAAAATAAGAGGACACAAACAGATGGAAACATATTCCACACTCATGTTTAGGAAAAATAAATATTGTGAAAATGGCCACACTGACCAAAGTAATTTATGGATTCAATAATATCCCGGTCAAGCTATCATTGACTTTCACAGAACTGGGGAAAAAAAAAACCTTAAACTTCATTGGGAACGAAAAAACAGCCTGCATAGCCAAGGTAACACTAAGCAAAAAGAGCAAAGCAAGAGGCATCATGCTACCTGACTTCAGTCTATACTGCAAGGCTACAATAATTAAAATAGCATGGTACTGGTACCAAAAACGGAGATATAGACCAACGAAAAAGAAAGAGGAATCAAATGTAATGCCACACATCTAAAACAATCTGATCTTTGACAAAATTGACAAAAACAAGGAACAGGGAAAGAATTTCATGTTTAATAAAAATGGTATTGGGAAAACTGGCTAGCCATATGCAGAAAGCTGAAACTGGACCCATTCCTTACACCTTTTACAAAAATAAACTCCAGACAGATTAAAGATTTAAACATAAGAGCTAACGTGATAAAAACCCTAGAAGGAAACCTAGGCAATGTCATTCAGGACATAGGCATGGGCAAAGACTGCACAACAAAAACACCAAAAGCAATGGTAACAAAAGCTAAAATAGACAAATGGGATCTAGTTACACTTAAGAGCTTCTGCACAGCAACAGAACCAGTCATTAGAGTGAACAAGCAAGCAACAGAATGGGAAAAAATGTTTGCAATCTACCCATCTGACAAAGGGTAGAATCTACAAAAAACTAAAGCAGATTTACAAGAAAAAACAAGTTCATTAAAAAGTGGACAAAAATTATGAACAGGCACTTTTAAAAAGAAGATACTTATACAGCCAACAAACATGAAAAAATGCTCATCATCACTGGTCATTGAATGATGAATGCAAATGAGAAATGCAAATCAAAACCATATTGAACTACCATCTCATGTCAGTCAGAATGGCTATCATTAAAACATCTGGAGACAACAGAGAGGATGTGGAGAAATAGGAAGAGTTTTACACTGTTGGTGGGAGTGTAAATTAGTTCAACCATTGTTGAAGACAATGTGGTGATTCCTCAAGGATCTGGAGATAGAAATACAGTTTGACTCAGCAATCTTATTACCAGGTATATACACAAAGCATTATCAATTGTTCCACTATAAAGACACATGTACACATATGATCATTGCAGCACTCTTTATGAAAGCAAAGACTTGGAACCAATACAAATGCCCACCTATGATATACTGGATAAAAAAATGTGGCACGTATACACCATTGAATACTATACAGCCATAAAAAATAGTGAGTTCATGTCTTTTGCAGGGACATAGATGAAGCTGGAAACCGTAATTTTCAGCAAACTGTCTCAAGAACAACAACAAAAAAACAAACACCACATGTTCCCATTCATAAGCTGGTGTTGAACAATGAGAACATATGGACACAGAAAGAGGGACGTTACACACTGGGATATATTGGGAGTTTGGGGTCTAGGGGAGGGATAGCAGGGGGTGGGGATATTGGGGAGGGGTAACATTAGGAGATATACCTAATGCAAGTGATGGGGGAGGTTGTGGCAAACCACCATGGCATGTGTATACCCACGCAGCAATCCTGCATGATCTGCACATATACCCCAGAACTTAGAATAAAATAAATAAATAAATATAGTTGAAGACAAATTAAATTTCATTAAATAGAAATTATTAGAATAGTCTAGTTTGAAACCTTGAAAAGCAACCTTTATGTTAAAAATAACAACAAGGACTACCTGAGACTGCATAATATGTGAACAAAAGGAGTATAACTGACTCACAGTTTCTCAGGCTTAAGAGGAGGCATGACTGCGAGGCCTTCAGAAACTTACAATCATGGCAGAAATTAAAATGGAAGCAAGCACATTTTACTGTGGTGGAGCAGGTGAGAGAGCAAAGTGAGAAATGCCCACAGTTTCAAACAATGAGATCTCATGAGAAGTCACTCACTATTATGAGAACAGCAAGACAGCAATTCACCTCTATGATTAATCACCTTTCACCAGGCTGAGACATGAGTATTAAAATTTGAGAAGAAATTTTAGTGGGGACACAGAGCCTTACCATATCAACCTCTAAATGACTGCCAGGTCTAGCATAAAAGAAAAGCAGAACAATACTTAGTTATTAAGATTTTCATGTCTGGAAAATGATTTATTCTACATTGTACCTCAAGTTGGACTGAGGGCTCATATTTATGGTTACTTCTCTCAAATCTCAGAAGTATCCCTAACATATAACAGTAACATAACTGTAATGTTTAAGGGAAGGAGACAGTAAAAGAATGAAAAAAAGAGCAGCACAGGTTTGTTGACCAAAAGGAAAACATAAGTTTACTGAACCTGTAGAGGGCAACATCAGGTACCATCAGAGCCTGCACCAGCTTTACAGACTGGAGTAATTATAGGTCCAGGTGAGAAAAGTCTGGGCTTGTACCCAGTTACAAACTGGGGCAGGTGGTGTGGTTAGCTGCTGAT
Source organism: Pithecia hirsuta (assembly GCA_963573645.1). Lineage (NCBI taxonomy): Eukaryota > Metazoa > Chordata > Mammalia > Primates > Pitheciidae > Pithecia > Pithecia hirsuta. The sequence continues at coordinate 5,326 of CAUYLZ010017113.1, read as the reverse complement.
AAGGGAGAAATTCCCTGCAGTCAGATATAGGACTTGTGCAACAGGATGTTTCCCACAGCTTGTTCCCTAGTGGATTTTTCCACTCTGTCCAGGGTCTGTGAAATGGCAGGCATTTGCAAAATGGTGTAGCCTGCGCTAAAATTCTTGCCTTTTAATTCTGTATAAACAGAAAAGGGGTGCTATTAATTATCTGGCTGCTTCCTGTTGAACAGTGGGGCTGTAATCCAGGATTGAGTTTCAAAGTGATTGGTATTTAACTTCAGAATTGCTTTCCTGGAGACGCTGATACCAGAGTTGGGAGAGGAAACAGATGGTATCAACATGTTTCTGACAGATTGCCTGGACAAATGAGTTTAGCCTTTAGGATATAAAGCAGAATATAAAGGTAAATATGCATGGGGAAATTGTGAGCATTAGAAGGAGAAAGTTTAGGGGCCCTAAGAAAGGAGCAACTGAGGTATCCACTTTAGGAGAGATGACGGAAGAACTGGTGGCTTGGCATCAGAGTTGTGTGGCCCTACCACTGAACCTGAGGACTGCATCTTTAACCATGCCAGATTTGTTAACATAAAAACAGCACTTTTCTTGGAGATATATACATGTGTCCCCTTTTTTAGCATTTAGAGATCTATGGTCCCTTTATTTTGGGGGATTACTCCCTTAAGTGAGTCTGTTTGCCTTTGCAAGTTTGTAATTGTTGTATTCATGTCCTCTAGGATATACGAGCATGAGTATTTGAGGTTTATATACCTGCTATTCCAGTACCAAGCGCAGCAGAGATACTCAGCCCACCTAACAGAGGGAAAAAGTATATAGCCTGGTTAGTTTATGAAGAGGAAGAAAAATTAGGGATGATAAAAAGAATTTGAATGGTCTGGTTGTCATTCAATTTAATGTCTGGAGATTGTAGCACTAAGGTGAATGATCCAGATCAATTAGCTAGCAGACAAAGACAAGAGTTTGTGCCCCACAAAAACAAAAGACTGGGAGTCGACAGCCAAAAATTGCCAATGAAGACAGCAAGCCATGAGAAGGAGGAGGCTGAATCCTGGACAAACTGTTTCTCCCAAATATTGTCATTCTTCCAAATTGACTAGCTGCCAGCAATGTTATCGCCTGTGAGGGCTTGATAGCAAATGTTGGTGGGAGAGAAATTGAAGACTTCTTGGTTTTGGAGAGAGAGAGAAAGAAATGGGTTTTGTTAATTAATAGCCATTGCAATCATTGTAGGGCAGAAAGGTAAAGATTACAATTGAGGGAATTGTCTGTGCATTTTCTCCAGACAATTGTAACACTAGGGTGAACACTATGGACCAATTAGCTATCAGACAAAGACAAGAGTTTGTGCCCTACCAAAACAAAGACTGGGAGTTGACAGCCAAAACGTATGTCCTCACCAATTTGAGGGTGCATCCCTCAACTTGGATACAGGGAGAGGTGTTGGTAAGGGGATAAGGGAATGATTTGGTAAAGGTTAGGGTTAGCGTTAGGGTTAGGGCTAGGATTCGGGGGAGAAAAAGCTGACTGGTTTCACTAGAGTCTGCCAAGCCCAGGGCTTGAGGTTCCAAATAAGACGTTAAGGGAACTACTTTAGCAGGTTTGGAGGAGTACTGTCTGATATTACTGGCCAAGACAGTGAGAAATGTGAATGGGGAAGGGGGGCGGTGAGTGTTTCAATTCCAACTGTGAGGAGGGATAAAGAGGAGGCTGGAATTTCACAATTCCTTGGGGTGTGAGAGCAGCAAGCATTCTGAGGTTATTACCTGAGAAGGCAAGTTGGGGTCAGTAGTGATTGGGAAATCCTTTCGTTCAGCACCAAAATTTCTGGCTAATAGGCAGTACCATCAGACAAATCCAGAGGGTAAAAGTAAAGTCCACCAACAAACTGAAGAGAAGTGTTGAATGTGATGTATAGCAATGGCAGTGATCCTTGCCAGAGTCACTGACAGAAAAAGAGAGGAAAGGGGAAGTGGTGAGAAAATGGGGCCATGACTAGATGGTCTGATTAGGATCTTGGAGTTATCTCAGGACAAGCTGCTGTTGCCCACTGTTTCCCTGGTAGCAAAAAGAGACTTCTCCAAGTAAAACTGAGCCCTGTCATGGGTTTGGAACCAAAATGTAAGGTTTTGAAGGAAAGGCAAGGATAAAACAAAGAAAGAGAAAGAAAATTGGTCACTCAAGAGCAACACAGGTTTATTGAACAAAGACGTGTGGAGGGGGCACCAGAGCCTGCCCCAGCTTACACACTGGAATAATCATAAGTCTCTAATGGGTTGGAGAGGCTGGGCTTGCTGCAAACTAGATGGGTGGTATGTTTAGTGGCTGATAGGGAGGAATTTTCTGTGGTCAGCTGGTTAGGCCTGGGACTTATCCACCAGGATATTCCTCATGGCTTAAGACCTAGCAGAATTTTTTACTCTGGCAAGGGTCTGCTAAATTGTGGGAGTTTACAAAATGGTGCAGCTTGAGCTAACAATAACAAATGATTATTCAGTGACATAATATGTCAGAAGACTTTGGTTGAGCATTCTGTGACAACCACCAAAAATAGCTGTTGATCTAGCAAATCTATGCTTATTAAATTTACTGTGTATAAAGAAATTTTTGATGAAGGCTTAGTAAAGTCTCAAACTGAGGAAAGAGAGAAAAAATATTAGTAGATCCTAGAGGCCTAAAATAAATTATTTTTTGACAGGTCTTGCAGCGTAGGGGACTGGTTGGATGTGGAAAGGGTTTCTGACACAACAGTTTTCTCTTTCTTTCTTTCTTTTTTTTTTTTTATTATACTTTAAGTTCTGAGGTACATGTGCAGATCGTGCAGGATTGTTACATAGGTATACACATGCCATGGTGGTTAGTTGCCTCTAGCCCTGTCACCTACATTAGGTATTTCCTCTGAAGTCATCCCTACAAAATCTCCCCATGACCCAACACACTCCACTGTCTGATGTTCCCCTTAATGTGTCCATGTATACTCATTTTTCAACACCCATTTACAAGTGAGAAAAGGCAGGTGGATCATCTGAGGTCACGACTTTGAGACACAATACTTTTCTAATGGTAGACACAGTGAGGCAAATGTATGCATTAAATATATATATATATTTTAGTTCAATCATTCTTTTTTTATTGGATATAAGGCTTTGGGGTACATGTAAATAACTTGCAAGATTGTTGCATAGGTCTACACATAGCAGTGTAATGTGCTGCCTTCCTCCCCATCACCTATATCTGGCATTTCTCCCCATGGTATCTCTCCCCAAATCCCCACCCCCCCACTCTCTCTCCCCTATTTTCCCCCGAAAGACCCCAGTGGATGATGCTCCCTTCCCTGTATCCATGTGTTCTCACTGTTCAACAGTCACTGATGAGTGAGAACATGCAGTGTTTTTTTTCTGTTCTTGCATCAGTTTGCTGAGAATGATGGTTTCCAGGTTCATCCATGTCTCTACAAAGGACACAAACTCATTGTTTTTTTATGGCTGCATAGTATTCCATGGTGTATATATGCTACATTTTCCCTGTCCAGTCTATCATCGATGGGCATTTGGGTTGGTTCCAGGTCTTTGCTATTGTAAACAGTGCTGCAATGAACATTCATGAGCATGTTTATATTAGAACTTATATTAGAATGATATATAATCCTTTGAATATATACCCAGTAATGGGATTGCTGAGTCAAATACAATTTCTATTTCTAGGTCCTTGAGGAATCGCCAACTCTCTTCCACAATGGTTGAACTAATTTACACTCCCACCAATAGTGTAAACCTGTTCCTATTTCTCCACATCCTCTCCAGCATCTGCTGTCTCCCAATTGTTTAATGATCACTATTCTAACTAGTGTGAGATGGTATCTCAATGTAGTTTTGATTTGCATTTCTCTAATGACAAGTGATGATGAGCATTTTTTCATATGTCTGTTGGCCTCATGTATGTCTTCTTTTGTAAAGTGTCTGTTCATATCCTTCGCCCACTTTTGAATGCGCTTGTTTGTTTTTTTTCTTGTAAATCTGTTTGAGTTCTTTGTAGATTCTGGATATTAGCCCTTTGTCAGATGGGTAGATTGCAAAAATCGTTTCCCATTCTGGTGGCTGCCGATTCACTCTAACGACTGTTTCTTTTGCTGTGCAGAAACTGTGTGGAGTTTGATTAGGTCCCATTTGTCTATTATGGCTTTTGTTGCCAATGCTTTTGGTGTTTCGGTCATGAAATCCTTGCCTACACCTATGTCCTGAATGGTTTTGCCTAGATTTTCTTCTAGGGTTTTTATGGTGTTAGGTCTTATGTTTAAGTCTTTAATCCATCTGGAGTTAATTTTAGTGTAAGGTGTCAGGAAGGGGTCCAGTTTCTGCTTTCTCCACCTGGCTATTCAGTTTTCCCAACACCATTTATTAAACAGGGAATCCTTTCCCTATTGCTTATTTTGTCAGATTTGTCAAAGATTGGATTGTTGTAGATGTGTGGTGTTGCTTCTGAGGACTCTGTTCTGTTCCATTGGTCTATATCTCTGTTGCGGTACCAGTACCATGGTGTTTTGATTACTGTAGCCGTGTAGTATAGTTTGAAGTCTGGTAGTGTGATGCCTCCCACTTTGTTTTGTTTCTTTGTTTGTTTTTGTTTTTGCGTGGCCATGTGAGCTCTCTTTTTGTTCCATACAAAGTTTAAGGTGGTTTTTCCAGTTCTGTGAAGAAGGTCATTGGTAGCTTGATGGGCATAGCATTAAATCTGTAAATTACTTTGGGCAGTATGGCCATTTTCACGATACTCATTCTGCCTAACCATGAACATGGAATCCTTCTCCATCTGTTTGTGTCCTCTCTTATTTCGTTGAGCAATGGTTTGTAGTTTTCCTTGAAGAGGTCCTTTACATCCTTTGTTAGTTTTATTCCCAGGTATTTTATGCTCTTTGTAGCAATTGTGAATGGCAGTTCATTCTTGATTTGGCTCTAAGTCTGTTATTGGACTATAGAAATGTTTGTGATTTTTGCACATTGATTTTGTATCCTGAGACATTGCCGAATTTGCTTATCAGATTCAGGAGATTTTGCACTGAGACGATAGGGTCTTCTAGATATACAATCATGTTGTCTGCAAATAGAGACAATTTGACACCCTCCTTTCCTAATTGAATACACTTTATTTCTTTTTCTTGCCTGATTGTTCTGGCTAGAACTTCCAATACTATAGTGAATAGGAGTGGTGAGAGAGGGCAACCTTGTCTAGTGCCAGATTTCAGAAGGAATCCTTCCAGTTTTTGCTCATTCAGTATGATACTGGCTGTTGGCTTGTCGTAAATAGCTTTTATTATTTTGAGATACATTCT
>CAUYLZ010017112.1:0-28630 GCA_963573645.1 Pithecia hirsuta | reverse complement strand
GCACTCCCGCTCCTCCGCCCAACCGCGCGCTCGCCCGACCGCTCCTGCCGCAGCCCCAGGGCCCCTCGCCGCCGCCACCATGGACGCCATCAAGAAGAAGATGCAGATGCTGAAGCTCGACAAGGAGAACGCCTTAGATCGAGCTGAGCAGGCGGAGGCCGACAAGAAGGCGGCGGAAGACAGGAGCAAGCAGGTCTGCGCCTCCCCAGCCCTGCGCCCGAGCCCCCAGCGCCGGGATCCCAGCCTTGCACCCCCGCCTGGATCCCCACCCCGAGGACTCGGGGAGCCACTACCCTACCCCCACCACCACCCAGGGCGGCCAGGGCGCGCGTCTGGAAAGAAGGAAGGGAAACGCAAGAGCCAGGCTTAGATTAACTTTGTAGTCTGGTCTGAGGACGCTTATTTCTCTTCTCTGGTTCCCATGGCCCTCGAAGCCAAGTCCTAGAGGCGCTTTATTCTCAGGACAAGGAATCAGTTTGGGGAAGGGTGGAGGATACCGGGTTCCTGGGGACGTTTGAAGGAAGGGCGAGGGATGGAGAAAGGAACTCAAGTAACTCAAGTGTTAGAAGTTCTTTGACTTTTGACTGGGGAGAAAGGAACAGGGGAAAGAGGGGGGTCATGGAGTTGTTTCTTAAGAAATAAAATGGGACGGAATGGGGGCTATAGCCCGAAAGCCAGGCCAGCAGTAGCTTTTTTCTGTATCCGCAAGTAGTGGACTCGAGCCCGCTGAGACCTTGGCAGGAGTCGCGTCCCAGGGCAGGTGGGTGTGCGGGGTGAGCCGAGGAGCGGTTCCAGCTAGGGTCAAGAGGAGGTTACCTCGGGTCCCTTGCACTCCAACTCGGCGGCGCCCCGAGCACTAGGGGCCCCAGCCAATCCGACGCCCGTGTGTTGTGTGTGTCTAACACCCGGTCCGTGCCGGCCGCCCGCGCCCGCCCGCCGCTGCCCCCAGCTCGAGGAGGACATCGTGGCCAAGGAGAAGCTGCTGCGGGTGTCGGAGGACGAGCGGGACCGGGTGCTGGAGGAGCTGCACAAGGCGGAGGACAGCCTCCTGGCCGCCGAGGAGGCCGCCGCCAAGGTACCCGGGGCGCGCGGCACCGCACGGCGCACGAATGGCTAACTCTTTCTCTTTCTCTCTCTCTCTCCCTCCCTGTCTTTCCCTCTCTCCCGCTGTCCCTGTCCTTCTGGTTCTGTGCACCCACACCCCTCCCCTTTGGGATCACGCTGCCTGCTGCACCCCCCCCCTCCCTCCCCATACCCGCTGGCCAACTCCCAGCTGGAAGATGAGCTGGTGTCGCTGCAAAAGAAACTCAAGGGCACCGAAGATGAACTGGACAAATACTCTGAGGCTCTCAAAGATGCCCAGGAGAAGCTGGAGCTGGCAGAGAAAAAGGCCACCGATGTAAGTGCACGCTCACGCTGCTTCCCTCACCTTTTTGCCTGCGTGGCCACTCTGGGTCACCACAGGGCTGGAGAGCAATGGAGGAAGGTTACCTCCTCCTGCTGGACACCTGCACACAGCCCCGCCATGGCCCAGAGCATTGGATGGCGCCTCTGACTGCTACTGCACATATTCATTTATATTTCATCTACTCCTCTCTTCTTCTTTCCATTACCTCCCTGGGGGTGGAGGTGGGTGGATGAGAGGCTGGGAGAATAGAGCAGCTGAAATTGGACTCTGGAGGTGAACTTCCCTTCCCTGGTGGCAGAAAACCCCTCAGGTGTCATCACCAAGGTTTGTGCCGAGACTGCCAGGTTTTCTTCACTTTGTTTCCTTTCACCATCTCCAGTGGGTGGGAAGTTCTGGGTTTTGGTGGTGGGTCTAGTCAGGTACAGAGAACCTGACCTCTAAATGAAAGAAATGACACAGCGGTGCTTTTACTTATAGGGCCGCACTTCACGGTGGGGCACGGAGACACTTTGAGGCTTCCTTTCTCACTAGCGAAGCCTTAATCAACCCCTTAAGATCTGCCTGGGAAGGTGATACTTGCTTGGGTCTGCAGTCTGAAGGCACTAGATTCAGAAAGTAAGCTTTGAGTTATATATAGCTCAGTGCTTTATATGGTATAGTGAGCTAGCTGCCCCCTGCCCCTCCTGCTCGCCCCGCCCCCACCTGTCAGCCTTCTGACAACCACCACATAGTTGCAGGGGTGATGCACACAGCTAAGGCTCTACTAGCTCTTTGTCCACCGCCCTTTGGAAGCTTTTTAATTGAGAGCTTGCCTCTCTTCTGCCTCTGAAAGTCAAGCCAAAGGACCAACTTCTTTTCACACCGTTGGATTCCATTCTAAAAGCTAATTAAGCCTAGAGGCCCAATTAGAAAAGAATTCCTTGGGAAGTTGCTAACAATTCCAAGAATGCAGTGAGCACCAGGGAAAGCTATGCCAGCAGTTGAAACACCAAGGGCAACAGCAGAATTTTTTGTATGACAGTGACATGCAAATTACTGAAGGGTCTCAGGTCTTGAAATTAGTAGAGGCTTTTTGTAGCATGAAAGGCTGGAGATGTATGTGCAGGTGTGCTCTGTAAATGAGAAATCCAGACAGGACATTTGGAATCTGCCAAAAAGAAATTTTCAGTGAAAATCAAGGTTCCTGGAAAGGGGGTTTGGGGGAAGCACTGATTTCACAAAAACATTTAAATTATAAACTTACCTGGCTTTGGAAAAAGAGCCAAAAACCGTATATAACTCTGAGCCTGCTTTGTTTAATGCAGATCAGATGCCTGCTCTATATATGGCTAAATGGAAGATGCCTGTCTCCCGCAAATTCTCCAGCAGGACGTTTATTCAGCTTTTGCAAAAGAGCTGCTGATAGATCAAGGAAAGATATTCCTTATAAGGAAAAGAATGCAGAGAATTTGAAAATAGCCCAGTAAGACTGAAGGCAAAAGAGGGAGAAAAAGGTTACTACAATTCTTAAGGAAAAGGAGGATAATAATTATTGTAACTATGTAGTGCTAACATGTCTTTATTGAAAAGTCTTGTTGAAGGGAGCACTGGAATGGGGTGGGGCAGAAATGGAAAAAAATGTTATTTAAAGTCAGCTGGTGTGGGGAGCAGCAGGGGAGGGAGGTTCTTGAATCTTGTTTTGGTTCTTTTTCCCACTGGGAAACTGTCCCTAAATCTGGCATATATGGTTTTTTTTGGTAGTGTATTGATCATATTCCCTCTTAGGACACTTTAGGTTATTTGGAGTTTGGAGCCCATAGGGATATTGAAGAAGTTTGTGAAGAAATGCTATACAGTCATTTGTTGATGAACGAAGGGGGATAAGGTTGGAGAAATGTGTCATTAGGTGATTTCTTCATTGTGCAAACACTATAGAGTGTATAGCACTTACACAAACCTAGAGGGTATAGCCTACTACATACCGAGGCTACCAACCTGTCCAGCATGTTACTGTACTGAATACTGTCAACAATGGTAACACAAATCACCAGGTGTTAGGAATTTTTCAGCTCTATTATAATCTTATGAGGCTACTGTCATATATGCGGCCCCTCATTGACCAAAACATCATTATGCGGTGCATGACCATATTCAGAGTGGTAGTTTCTTATTTACTAAAAAATAGTCAAAAGTTGAGGAGGAAGAGACAGATGTCACTAGAAAAAGAGAGAAGTGGGGTGAGAGAGAAGTCAGCTTCCTGAGGTGGAATCATATTACCTTTGAGATTAGGAGATTTCACTATCATTACTCGCCAGTGTAAAATACTTTTCTGTTTTTCTATTATTAGTGAAAACATTTTTCTTGTTCTTTTTTTTTTTTTTTTTTTGAGATGGAGTCTCACTCTGTCGCTCAGACTGGAGTGCAGTGTTGCAATCTCGGCTCACTGCAACCTCCACCTCCTGGGTTCACGGGATTCTCCCGCCTCAGCCTCCCAAGTAGCTGAGACTACAGGTGCACACCACCACACCCAGCTGATTTTTGTATTTTTAGTAGAGACAGGGGTTTCACCGTGTTAGCCAGGATGGTCTCCATCTTCTGACCTTGTGATCTGCCCACCTCGGCCTCCCAAAGTGCTGGGATTACAGGTGTGAGCCACTGCGCCCAGCATTGGCTAAAAACATTTTTCTACTATTTTACTGGTGTATTTTACAAATCCTATTCCGGAAGTGGGCTCTTTCTAGCTTAGAAGATTGTCATTCAGGAGAAGTAGTATCCCTGATGGTCTTGTTTTGAATTTTGTGTTGTCTTTCCACCTAAGTCAAAAGTGAGGCTGAAGGGGATGGAAGACTACATTTTTTTCTGGCCCCCAATCTCTTCCCCAGTGACTGTGATATATCTGATATTATTAGCATGTGAGTCTTTATCCCCTTGTAGGTCTTTACTTCCTAAATTAGGGATTCTCAACCTTCTCTAAAGATAATCACTTAGGGAGCTTATAAAACCCAAAGTTAGGATGTACCCAAGGCCCATTAAATCAGAATCCCTAGGGGTGGAACCCAGGCAGCAGCATTTAAAAAATACCCAGGTGATTCCAACCTGCGGCCAAGGATGAGAAAACTCTCCCAAACTCTTGTATAATGACATCAGCATGAAAATGAACTCACCTGAAACTGACTTTCCCAGGACATTAAGTCACTAGTTGGCCACTTAGAGCCCTTGCCAGTATCCAGCAGTTTCCTGGCTGCTCCTGGAGGTTCCTAGACGCCCCGTCCCCCCATTCTCAATGTTGGAGGCCCACAGTCTCTGCACTTAGGGGACCAGCTGTAACCTCCCCGCCTGACCTGCTGAACTGTATGGAAACAAAGTGAGAAACTCCCACCTACAGGATGGAAGGACCCAAGCAGGGATTTGTGAGAGTCTCAGCAGAGGCTGTGACAAACTCCACAGAAAATGAGTCAGGAAAGCCAAAGGTCTTTGTTAGGGCTTGGAGGAGGAGAGGGTTGTCAAGCATGTTTTCTTTATTATTCCCACACTTAGGGAGCTGGCTTTAAGAGCTTTCTGTGACAAAGCTGAGGAGAAAAAGCGCTGAGACTTGGAAGACATTTAAGAAGGGGGAAATCGGCAGAGACTGTGTCTGCAGTGATTTTCTCCCCTTATAGCCAGAGGCTCTCTCATAGCGTTCTGTGGCTTTCCCTGGGGTGCCTTTTAAAGGCGTCCCAGTCCATCCCAGAATTGATCGGATTCCAGGAGATCTCAGAGCCTGGTCTGACACCAAAGAAGGTTGTAAAAAGAAGAGACCCTTAGGATGACTGTTCTCATGGAAAGGGAGCCCCAGCGAGGTTGGCCTGAGATCACACAGCTGATTATAGGCCCCAACCTGACTCTTAAAACAGTGCTTGTGTATTTCTTAATCGTAGCTATCATTTGAGTTTTTAACTATGCATAAGGTTTTGTGCTAAGCGCTTTGTAGTTCTTCATAATTCTCACAGCAGCCCCATGGGGAAAAAGCTATTATTATTTCCACTTTTACAGATGTGCCCAGAGAAGACAAGTTATTTGTCCGAAGCCACGCAGCAGGAGAGTAGGAGCCAGAGTCAACGTAGGAAAACTGCATTTAGAACAGGAGGGCTAACCACTATGCTCTACACGTTGGTGGTTTTCACTTCGTGAAGTTTTTGGGGGTGGGCGTAGTGCGGTGGTTATAATCTTGCGGGACTATAAAGTCCCGTTAGGGTATATTCCGGCTCCAGACCCGCCGCTCAGCCTCTCTCGCTCCTGGGCATGGGAATCTGGACTCCGGAGCGGAGTGCTCCCGCGGCCAGCAGGAGTCGCTCTTGCCCTTAGCAGTCAGCTCTGTTACCCCGGGTCATCACGGAGCCGGGGAAGGGCCCTAGGAGTGGAAGCCAAAGCCCTGGCGCTGAGGCCTCCCGGAGCGCCCAGTCCACCAGGGACCCCCGCAGCGCACCTATAGCGCCTTTCTCCCCGCCGCCGCGAGCATGCGCAGTTCCTCCGGCTGGTCCCGAAATTCGTGGCGCGCGCCCCGCCCCGCCCGGCCGTGCGCGCCCGCGAGCGGTTCGCCTGCGCCGCCCGGGAGGCCTTGACTTCCGGACTGCTCCTGGCCGCAGGGGGCGCCATCGTTGCAAGAAGCGGCCTGGGCGGGGCGGACCGGCGCTGGGCAACCGGGGCAGCCGCGGCAGCCGGGTTCGGAGTGCCGTAGCCGGCCTCTCCCACTGCAGCCCTCCCGCCCGCCTACCCGTCCGGCGCGATGGCGGGGAGCAGCTCGCTGGAGGCGGTGCGGAGGAAGATCCGGAGCCTGCAAGAGCAGGCGGACGCCGCGGAGGAGCGCGCGGGCAGCCTGCAGCGCGAGCTGGACCACGAGAGGAAGCTGAGGGAGACCGTAAGGGACCCACCCATCACCTTGCAGCCCCCAGAGGCGGGCGCATCCTCCCCGGGCGGCCCCGCGGCACCCCGCAAGGCCCTCCTGGAGGCCCCAGTCCGCGGTCCCCCGACCCCACGCCTCCACGGCGCACCTGGCGCACCTGGGCCAGTTGGCGGCGGGCTCTGGGGAGGGGCCCGGCCTGTTCTCCTTAGCCTTCCCTTTCCATTTCGCTGGTCTACAGTAAACGCTCCCAGGAGAAACAAGCGTGGTGTTGAGAGGGTTCTGGAAGCAGCGTTTTCCCAGGAAGGGTCTGTTTCTGGCGTGGTGGCATTCGGTCGTGTTTCTGTGTCCCCGGAAGGTGCACTTTGCGCTGCTGGCTTGCTTTTCTTTGAGAGTGGGAGGGAGTAGGTCCTTCCTCTTGGAGATCCGTACCTTTGAGAAGGGGCGCCGACAGGTCAAGTGGGAGAGGCACTGCGGACTTGGGGCCCCGGAATGCTAAACTTCCCCGTCCCCGTCGAGTCTGGTTTCCCGGAGGCCTGTGTCGCCAAGACGGTTGAGAGACATCGACAGCTTGACAGTGCCAGGTTCTGCTAGAAGAGCTAACATATAGTATGCAAAACCCTTCACCCTTCCCTTTCTTCAGCAGTCCTCCTCCCCAGTTCTCTCACACAGATAGATAATCCTTTGTTACCATGTCTTGGGAAAAGTTGGCGAAATGTCAACAGTTATTGGGTGTATTCTCTTGCGGGCTTCCCCTCCCCCTAGTTGAATGTAATACCTGGCTTCCTTCCTTTCTTCTAAGGCAAATGTATCCAGCAAACAGGAACAGGATTTCAGAGGTAGTCTAGTATTTGATATTTGTCGATTTTGTGTGTGTGTGTGTGTGTGTGTGTGTGTGTGTGTGTGTTTTTAATCAAGATACTGAAACACCCTGGGAATTTTATGACAATCGATAATATGTTGTCCTGCTTTGCTGAATATACGGGGCTCTTCTGAGTTGAGTAAATCGTTCTGGTTATTGTAATGGCTGGCCACAGAAACTTCAAGATCTGAAATGGTCCTCTTCAGAGGAAAGCTCAACTAGAGAAAGTTTCAGATAAAGTGCAAACAGGAATAAGGAAATCAACAGGCAAAAGATAACTATCAGTATTTGCTTTATAGGAAGAGTCAACAAAAGTCCTGTGGATATCCCTGAACTTGGCTGGGTGTTAAACTATTTCCAACTCCCTCTCTAACTGGCTAGCAGCTGTCCTTGAACGATTAGAACTATAGAATATGATGGTTAAGAACAAGAACTTTGGACCCAGACTGTCAGAACTTGAATCCTGGCTCCACTACTTACTAGCTATGGGCAAGTTACTTAACCTCTGTGTTTCAGTTCCCTCATTGTAAAGTGTGGACAGTAACAGCATCTACCTGTTGGTTAAAGGAGTTACATGTAAAGACAGTACAGTGGTGCTTGGCACAACAGGGTAAGTGCTGTGTGTCTGCTGTTATTCTATTATTATTATTATTATTATTATTATTATTGAGATGGAGTCTCACTCTATCACCCAGGCTGGAATGCAATGGCACAATTTCGGCTCACTGCAGCCTCCACCTCCCAGGTTCAAGCGATTCTCCCACCTCAGCCTCCTGTGTAGCTGAGATTACAGGCACGCACCAGTATGCCCAGCTAATTTTGTTTTTTAAGTAGATACCGGGTTTCACCATGTTGGCCAGGCTGGTCTTGAACTCCTGATCTCAGGTTATCTGCCCTCCTCGGCCTCCCAAAGTGATGGGATTACAGGTGTGAGCCACGGCGCCCAGCCCTTGTCCACTGTTATTAAAACTGCACAGCCCTGGCAGCACAATGCTCCTTCACCTTCAGTTCCCCACCCAGCAAGGGGACTTAAAGATGCCTTGCTCATTTCATGACATCATAAACCACTTCATTACTGCTTTTAATCAACATTTGTTGAGGTGGGGGCTTGAATGACAAGGAAGTGGGCAGACTGGGAGACATGTTTGGTGGGTTGAAGTGGTATTAGTAGAAGTCTGAAGCCTCCTCACCCTGCTAAGAAAGAGAATGTGTGACCCTATGCGGGAAAGCCTTGTATTGACTCCTGGCCTGGTGATTGATGTTAGATGCAAAAGATAAATTTTATGAAGGGCATATTATTACTTTTATTCTTACCTTCTCTTTTGGGCATCATTTTTATAACAGAACTCTTCCTGTGCCAGTTGGCTAAAGATAATGCTTTCATTCTTTTCACGGCTTTGTATCAGAAGTGGCTTAAGTAGTTTCAGTTTTTTCAAGTAATTTTTGAAAACGGTTTACCTGGGTGATTGAACACAGAACCTTTTAAGACAGCAACTTGAGGACTGGGTCAGACCATTGAAGAGAGACCTTCAGGCTGCGAGTTGTTCTTGACTTCTGAAACTGGAACTTAAATGTAGCTAACTCAGGTAGTAGTTAGATGTAGCTTGGGCTGTGAGTTAAGCTAGCAGCAACAGTTCCTTTTGGCAGCAAAGATAAAGGTTTAGTGACAAAACCATGAGCCACTCTAAAAAATACTTGCGCAGAGAGTTGGCCTAAACTCAAATACTCAGAGGTTCAGACTGTAGTTAATAGCCCCTATTAAACCAGCCCTTACCTTGGAAAAAGCATCCCTTATTTCCTCCTAGTTTGTGTTTCCAAGGTGTGTGGATCCTTCAAAATGTTGGAATGAGGCTGCTTCGCTTGACGTGACTGACCCTAGGTCTTGTGACCCACTAGGGTTTTGTTTGCTTTTTGTCATTATGTTTTTAAAAAAAAAAAAAAAAAAAAGGCAAGAGGAGGCTGATTTCTTTCTTCCTTTCTGAGTAGTATCCAGCAAACAAGGAGACAGAGAGTTGTAGCCAGAAGGTTCTTAATTGGTAACATGATTAAATCATGGGAAATAACCAATTTACAAAAATTCCCAGCACGTTCCCTCTTCAGACTTGGTGAATATTTCCGGGATAGGAAAATTGAGGGTGCATTTTGTGCTCACATTGGCACTCCCAGAGAGGCTGTAAGGGGAATGTATACTCTCGATTTCCGCTTTCACATGTAGGCAGGGCAGAGGCACTACAATGCCTTGTTCATGTCTCTTCTCCCTCATTATACAAATATGCCTCATAAATTATGGGCTTTGGCACACCCAGAGGAGGTTGTGTTTATCTGTTATCCATGGGAGTGCCCCTTAATGTCATCAGTGTTTTTTTTTCCCCCCTTTCCTTACCATATAAGGGCAGAAGTTTAGCTTGGCTGTGGTCACTTGGTCTTACACAGCAAGTTGGGTGAAACCTTTGTGTAACTATAGTTTGCATGAAATAAAAAGATATGACTTTTGTTCATCCCAAGTTCCACCCCGGTTCAGGCAGGACTTTGGAAACATAATCCAGAGGATTGATTTCTAGAATATAATATTCTCCCACCAGTATTTTTTCTTAATAGCCTTAATGGAATACTTTTTTAAAAAGTAAAAGTTCACTGCCATTTTTAATTTTCTGTTGTTGTATTGGCTAAAACATCTGGATTTCATGAAAATCTAGGCTTCATGAAAGTTTTTTTTTTTTTCAAATCTGATTTTGAGTAATATTTTACTGTGTTGGGGTGGGGAGGCCCTTGATTTCCGTATAGTACCATGTGGGGGGTGGGGGAATGGGTGCATGCCCTTAGCTGTTACCTTGGAGGAGGAGCCTGTGCATTATAAGGCACCTCAAGTACAGAGCACCGGGAAGTATTTAAAAACAGATCTGCAGGAAGTAGCCTTTACTAATACAGCAGTCTCTTTTTTGAGTAGTTCATTACGTGTTAGAACACAATAGCACTTTTGAAATAAAAGAAACTAGCATCGGAAGTGAAGCTGACTTCACTGGCAGTTGGCACATGTGCTGCCGTTAGAAGAAAGCTAACTTGGCCAGGCACGGTGGTTCACGCCTGTAAATCCCAACACTTTGGGATGCAGAGGCGCGTGGATCACCTGAGGTCAGTGGTTAGAGACCAGCCTGGCCAACATGGCAAAACCCCGTCTCTACTAAAAATACAAAAATTAGCCAGGTGGGGCACATGCCTGTAAGCCCAGCTACTCGGGAGTCTGAGGCAGAATTGCTTGAACCCCAGAAGGCAGAGGTTGCAGTTAGCTGAGGTCACACCACTGCACTTCAGCCTGGGTGACAGAGCAGGTGAGACTCCACCTCGAAAACAAAAAAAAGAAGAAGAAAGCTAACTCAGTACACTAAGAGTGATTTACATGCCTGGAAATAATTTGTGTCTGGGGTCTTGACCCTCTCCCAAATGCCTTGTTATTTATATCTGCTTTTAAATAACAGATGGTCATGTGTCTGTGGGCTCAAAGGCAGTGGCAACAGCAGGTTCCTAAGACCCTCCCAGGTGCTGTGATGAAAAGAACCTTAGAAAATATCTAAATAAGCCTGGACATGGTGGCTCATGCCTGTAATCCCAGCACTTTGAGAGGCCAAGGTAGGCGGATCACTAGAGGTCAGGAGTTCGAGACCAGCCTGGCCAACATGGGGAAATCCCATCTTAAAAAAAAAAGAAAGAAAGAAAGAAAATATCTAAATAACCTCAAAACTTAGAAAAAACATACCAGAAATAAAAGCTAGTGAAGATGACAGGTGTGGGTCTTTTGGAGCGTAGAACATAATAAATCAGAATAAAAAGTAAAAATAAGAAAGTAGCCGTAATTGAATTATAAAATTAAACAGATCTTGAATTCTAAGGAACTAAACAAAAGTTCTATTAGACCAGTATACTAGGGCCTGCAGAGCCTGTCATGGGTTCAGGGTTTTCCCATAAAGATAGGTGATCTCAGATACTACTCCCACGTCCTGGCTTTAACCTTGAAGCCCCTCCACCTGTCCTGCTCTGAAACCTCTGGGGCAGTAGGCATTGACTTCGGGGCCAGGGAGTAAATGCTTCGTGTCCTTATGTGAGCTTCCTATTACCCATTAGCATTGTTTTATGAAGTTTTCAATTTTATATCCTGTCCAATTTCGAAAAGATGATAAATACTTTAGTGGATGATTTGCATTACAGCAACTGTTCTCCTAGTCCTGGTTAGGGTCTGTCCCTGAGGCCTTTCTTGGGGAGCTGGGGTGGGTCCCAGAGAACATGTCAATCTGATGTCAGAAGAGATAAAGACTACAGGAGTGAGAACTGCCAGTTCCAAGGCTTCCATGACGTTCTGGGAAGCCAGGAGAAGTGAAGAGTGGAGAGCCAGCACACCAGGAGCCTGGTGACTTGGGTTTTAATCCTGTCTCCCACTGATGGCTCTATGGCCTCCACATACTTCAGTGGTCAGGATCAGAGTTCTCTCCTGCCGCCTCTTTTTAGTGAAGAGCTAGAAGAATGGCCAGCTTCCTCGGGTGGTAGCGAAGTGGGTTGTTTATTTTTAGTACAGATTCCTGCCCTCCACCTTTGACCTCCTGAATCAGAATCTCTAGGGATAGGGCCTGGAAGTTTGATTTTTTTTTTTTAATGTTCATCTCTGAGTTGATTCTGACACTAAGCCACTCGTGGGAACTGCTGACCTAGGGATCCTTCCAGCTAAAACATTGAGACCCTATTTTTTGGATTTACAGGGGCTCCTTAGGAAGGGACAACTACCCTCAGGTCTGCTGTGTATGAGCTACCATTCGTCCCTCCGTATCACAAACTGGCAGCTAGACGTGGGTCTCCATGCCCAGTCATTGCTGGGGTACCCTCTATGAAGCCCTGCTGGCTGGTATTCCTGTAGGATATATTCTCTGATGTCCAGGAGTCTGAGGTTCTACAGAATGCTCCTGGGGAAACACGGAGATGACTTTTAGACAATAGCATTCTGTAAACTCAGTGCCAAGAGCTAAGGGAAAGAACGGGGTGGGGGTGATCTGTGGGAAGATGTAGATGGATTGGTGGGGGCCTTTTGGGTAGGGAGATCTCATGTGCAAGGCTGGAATGAACATGAGGTGCTGTCTCCTTCCTTTCTGGTGACTCAGTTGTGTGGGGAGCTGGAAACAGAGACCTCTCACTCAGAAAGTTCTTTCCCCAGAGCATAAACAGTTGACTTTCAGTGAGTACAAAGTCCTTGAGGTTTAGGCCTAGATCTAAAGCAGAGCAGAGAAGTTAGAACTTGGTGGCTACAAAAGAGTTTTGAAAATCTTGCTAGCATTTGTCTCCTAGGCCATAGCCTCTGTAACAAGGATATTTGCCTTCATATTAAATAGAAGAAAGGGGGAAAGAAAAGAAAGTGTACAGCACTTTAAACACATAACCTAGACATGCTACAGAGGCTTTTTGCTGGTGTAGGGCTTTTGGTTTGTGTGCTTGGTTTCTTGTGTGGTTTTATATTTGGGGTTTTTTTGTTTTGTTTTGTTTTTTGCCCTGTGTTTTTGCTTCAGCTTTGAGTCCCCCCCTCGCACCCGCAAAAGGAATAGAATTTTACTGGAAAATGAAAATACAGAAAAGTGAAGAAATCATACCTGACCCAAAAGTGTATCCTTAATATATACATCCTTCTGGTAATAATAATAATAATAAAATGCCTAATGGTTTTTAAAAGACAGTTCCCTGTAATTAAGAAATTTGTTATCCTATTACCCTCACCCTTCAGTATGCTCATAACCCCCAAAACAACAGTCATCTGCCAGTAATTCCTAGCTGGGCCCAGCTACCAGCTGTGCACTGATAATCATTTACTTTGTAGGCAGTACAGCTGTAAATATTCCTCCTCTGATTTATTTCACATTTGCCCTGCTCCCTGCCTTCTTCAACCAATTACTACATTTTTGTCAGGATAAAAGTGTATTTACATGCTTTTCTTTTTTTTGAGATAGAGTCTCACTCTGTTGCCCAGGCTGGAGTGCAGTGGCACGATCATGGGCTCACTGCAACCTCCACCTCCTGGGTTCAAGCAATTCTCCTGCTTCAGCCTCCTGAGTAACTGGGATTACAGGCACATGCGACCATGCCCAGCTAATTTTTTGTATTTTTTAGTAAAGACAAAGTTTCATCATGTTCATCAGGCCGGTCTCAAACTCCTGACCTCGTGATCCTCCCACGTCGGCCTCCCAAAGTGCTGGGATTACAGTGTGAGCCACCGTGCCCGGCCTACATCTTTTATAGAGTCCTTCACCATAGTTGGAGATGCCCTACTCACCTCTCTTCCTAGATACAACTTGGCATTTAAAGTCTTACAAATCTAGATGAGTACATAGTTGAAGGTTCTCAGATTCCTTTGATTAAAGGCTGTGACCTCAGTCTTTAACTACATTTGCATTTCTAACTCTGTATTGTGGATCCATAAGCTAAGAAAATTGCTTTTATTGAAATTAGGTTTGTGTTATTCCTCTTACTGAGCCCATACTCTATGCAGAGAACTGTGAGTTCTCTGGATGTGAGCAGCTTACAGTTCAATGATGAAGACAGGGCTGTATGTAGATAAATTTGTTATCCTTTTACCATGGGTCCCTAAATGTTTATTGTAATTTCTGGAAAATACCTAAGTATTTTGCTTGGTGAGCATATATTCAAAGTGGATGAGGGTGTTGTACCTGATTAGTAAGTTCCATCTTCCACCCCCATGCACAGTGTTTAAACAGCCACCAGTGCAAGTGTGTATAATGGAACATCATAGTCTTACAAGTGTTCTGAGGCTCATAGCAACAATTTCTTATGATAGGAAAAGATCACTGCCTCTCAAAGAAACAAACATTTTATTGCAGAGATAGATACTACGTAAAAACAGTACCTGTGTTACTTTTCTTTTTAGGAGTTTGATGCTCTTCTTGTATTAACCTTGACTTCTACAGAATTTCATAGGCTTACGTCAAAAACATTTGGGAAATTTGTCTTGGCTCTGTTCCAATGAGGCCAGTTATTCTAAAACGGGTTGTTGGATTGTGTTGGGCCTTCATGTGGTGTGTATTTTAGAACCACTCAATTTCAAACTATTTTAGTTCTTTTGTAAGGATCCTTTGATAAAGTGGCTAGAAGAAAAGAATGTTGAGTGAAACTCTTGAGTCCGATTTCCGGCTGTACTGCTGTCATCTTACATGGCTGAGCCTGGGTGAGTCCTGTCTCAGTTCACACTTCGGGCCCCCAGTGAGTGAGGTGGCTGTGATGACGCTCTTGTTTAACAAGCAAGTAAAGCCAGGGTGCTGAAATCTATGGAAGAAAGGAACCATGTGAAAGACCGTTTGCTAATGATCTCTCTGATGAGAATTGTGTGTATAGATTTGTATGTACATAAATATGGACGTTCACTATATAAATCAACGTACAAATGTATCTGAGAACTCCGGAGTTGACTAAGGCTTGTAATGCACTTAAAGGTAGCTCCCCACAAGACAGTCTTCCTGTCTGAAATCAGCATTGCAGTCCCAGCCACTTCCTCGAGGTACCATCCTCACTTTCTCCCCATCTCTGAAATGCTTTTCACTCTCTACCTAGGCTGAAGCCGATGTAGCTTCTCTGAACAGACGCATCCAGCTGGTTGAGGAAGAGTTGGATCGTGCCCAGGAGCGTCTGGCAACAGCTTTGCAGAAGCTGGAGGAAGCTGAGAAGGCAGCAGATGAGAGTGAGAGGTGAGAATGCCTCATCAGCCATCTTTTGCAGCTGCCTTTCCTAGTGGAATAAACCCGGAGGGCTCCTGTGATCTTTGAGGTTTAAGAATTTTTCAGTCCCCTGGTGGTGGGTTCATTTCCTCCATTGATCCCAGGTATAACTCAGTTGGTTTTGTTCATTTAGCATTAGTGAAACACCTACTGTGTGCAAAGCACTGTCCTAAGCCCTAAGGTTACAAAAAAGAAAAAGATCTTATTCCTGCCATCACAGAGCTCACCATCTAATGAGGGAGACAGGTATGTAAAGGAGAAATTTAGGGATACAAGTTGGCACTTTCATTCCTACAGACCACAAAGCAATTGTGCATTTTTTTAAGTATAACTTTATTTTAAAATATACCAAGGAGTCTTAGGCCTAGAGAAAGGAACTATGGACTGTCAGTTGTCACATAGCTAATACTTAACAAATAGGTACAAGAAAAAAACACAAAACAGAAATATGGTCTGCAAAAGTAAAATATTTTGGACTTAATAGTACACACAGATAGTCAGATGCTTGTGTGTTCTGAGCCCACCTCCGCTGTAACCTGGCTCTACTCCAAGATTCAGCTTTGTGGTAGTAAAGGAAAGCATGGTTCATACAGACCAGCACAGCCTTGTGTGGTCTAGAAGGCATTTTCCCTTGTGCTCAACTGTTGGAATTAATGATTTGCCATATTGCATAGAAGTACTTCAAGAGAGACTCCATGAGGTGAGAGAGCATTCTGCTGCTTGAGGGCTGGTATAGCATGAAGAGGCTCAGAACACCGAACACGTATCTGTCTCTGCTGTGACCTGGGCAAGTGAAAGCAGTCAGTCACCTTGTTCATTTCTCCATCTTTGAAGTGACCCTGCCACCAGGTACCAGGTATAAATAGTGATATCATACTTTAGGATTAAAGAAGATTTTTAGCTCAAGTTTTTAGGCCATTATTCACTGCCACTTAGTGTTTCTTCGCTAACCAAGCATTTCTTTAAGATGACTAATGATCTCTTACAGCGTACACATAAGAGCGGTTTTGTGGCTGACTTCTTTCTGAAATATACTTGTTAGTCCACCTTAAAGGCAGTCTGGTAATGTTAGACTTTAGAGTAAAGGGAACTTGGGGATCATTTAGTCTCTTAGTTCTACAAATGAGTAAACTAGGGCTCAGAGAGTGATATGAGTTGCACCAAGGCTCACAGCATATTTGTGGCTAAGCCAGGACTCCAACCCACATCTCCTCAACTGTATCCCAGTGCTCCATCAAGAGATAGTGGGCTCATGCCTATAATCCCAGCACTCTAGGAGGCCGAGACGGGCGGATCACTTGAGGCCAGGAGTTCGAGACCAGCCTGGACAACACAGCAAAACCCCTAAATCTACTAAAAATACAAAAATTAGCCAGGTGTGGTGGTGCATACCTGTAATCCCAGCTGCTCGAGAGGCTGAGGCAGGAGGATCACTTGAACCTGGAAGGTGGAGGTTGCAGTGAGCCAAGATCATACCACTGCACTCTAACCTGGGTGACAGAGTGAGACTCTGTCTCAAAAAAATGATAATAAAATAATGGTTTACTTATACTGCCTACTTAAATTGTGATAAATGAATTCCATTGTAACATGACTCATTATTCCATATAGCTGTAAAATATCATAGGTTAGTATTTTTCTGAAACATAACACCATGCCATAGCACCCTAATATACACCATGCCATAGGAACCTAATACACTCAGTATAGAGGACAATGTCAGGCCTGTCTCCCAGCATTGCTGTCATGAAAGGGTTCCATTACAGGTAAAACTTAACCTGAAGCATTCAGTTGAATCATAGGAAATTGCCATTATTACTGGTCTGAAATGGTCAAATATCAGCAGTTTTTTTGTAAGCCAGTCTAACATTTTTGCTTATGGTTGGCACGGTAAGAAGATTCTTTGTAGAAAGAGGTAAATAAAGATAAATTTGATTTTGTTCTAGCTTTGGTTCATGTGCAAGCTGAGGCTTCCCACAGGAAAGGAAAGAAATCTCATCAATTTAACATATTGGCTTTTCCAGTTTCATGCCGCCAAGATTCAGACAGGATCCTGACATGGTACCTTTCATCTAATGTTAGATGCCTGATAGTTTCATCAGTAGTTGAAGTGAGAGAGTTCCTTCACAGTGAACAGAGAGAAATGTGTCTCTTTTTTCCACCTTTAGCTCTGGAAAGTGTTGTTTCCTGGTTTGGAAAATAAAAGTAGCTCTGTGCTCTATATCGGTCTACCATTTACACAAAGACTCACAGGCCACAGCAGTGCAGTGTGCATTTGGAGAGTTCAGCATTAAATCTTGGATTTTCCTGCTGTCTTTCTTTTCAGAGGCATGAAAGTCATTGAAAGTCGAGCCCAAAAGGATGAAGAAAAAATGGAAATTCAGGAGATCCAACTGAAAGAGGCCAAGCACATTGCTGAAGATGCCGACCGCAAATATGAAGAGGTCAGATCCTGGGGCCCAAAGCCTTGTGGACTCTCAGCAGTGGCCTTCAGGAGGCCAGGGAGCAGAGCACAACCTTGATTCCTGAGTGAGGCCATCTGCTTTGTTGGAAAACATGGGTGGTTTTGAGAAGCAAAGTTCCTTTGTCTCCAGAAAACAGTCCTAATTTTGATCCTGCTAGGGGATCCCAGGCTTTATCACGAAGCTGATCAGTAGCACTGGGAAGAAGGACCAGAGCTCCTCTCCCCCAGCCACAAAGACCCAGACAAAAGATCTTTGGCCGGACGGGAGAGTTGGGCCCTGTGTCTCGCGAAAGGAGGCTCTCATGCTGTAATGGTGCCAGTCACTTCTTCCAGATTCACTTGGCACATCCAGACTGGGCAGCCTAGAGACCACAGATGGTTGCTCAGTGGATTCATGGAGGCCTCTCTCCTCAAGGGTGGTAAAAAAAAAAAACAAAAAAAAAAAAACTTTTCTCAACACAGGTTTTCTGCTGAATTTGCTCCTGGTCATGTCCCCATGAAAACAACCTTCTGTGATAACAGAGGCAATATGATTATTAAGGTTTTTGTTTTTTCCTTATTGGATCACATCGTGCCTGTTCTGCGACAGCATTGCCCCTCCTTTTTATTATCATTACTTTCAGATTGCACTATGCTCACTAGTTTTGATCTGCTTCAGAGCCTCCCTTCCTCTCTCTGTTTCTTCCACTAAATACAAACTTGACTTTGTCATTTATCTCACTAACTGGTCTGACATTACTGTCTGTTGTATTCTTCCTCTGCAGTAAGGAGGTAGATGCACAGATCAGCCATCAGATCCATGGAGGCCTTAGGTTTATTTTGTTTTCCTGGCAGCTTCTACCGTTTCAGTATAAAATGCACCATGTCTCATCCTACTGCTGTTTTTGAGATTGTGAATTTGTATTTTCTCCCTCCTTCCACTTTTGGTCTGGCTGCCAGTTCACCTGGGTCAGACTTCCAATTAAGACTGCTTAATCACAACTGACCACTCTGAGTCAGAGCAGAAGCCTCTGATCTTCTCTCTGCTGGCACTCCTAATGGAGACTTGCTTCTTTCTGGTCTACCAGAAAGATAATCATATTGTTTATAGACAGAACCCTTAGGGACTGATGGGATCTGATCCCTACCCCATGCTCTCCTACATTAAACTTGCAAGACCCATGGTGTGTGTGTTCTGTGTTTTCCTGCTGCAGGTGGCCCGTAAGCTCGTCATCATTGAGAGTGACCTGGAACGTGCAGAGGAGAGGGCTGAGCTCTCAGAAGGGTAAGCAGGCCCGGCGCCAGGAGGCCACGAATGGGGTGCTACAGAGCAGTGACTAAACAGCATGACCTTCTGGCAGCTGCACATTACCTGTTTCAGCTCCGGGCTCCTTTTGTACTCATTTGATGTGGATGAGCCACGAGTATGGAACATGGAGGACTCGTTTGGGGTGTCTATGTATGAATGCGTGTATCACTGCATGCCTTACCTGCACACTGATTTTGTGAATGGCCTTGTGCATTTCCTGTGTCCACTAACAGCCAAGTCCGACAGCTGGAAGAACAATTAAGAATAATGGATCAGACCTTGAAAGCATTAATGGCTGCAGAGGATAAGGTACTGATGGCTCATGTGTGGTTTTTAGGTTTAACTGCAACCCAGACGTCTTTCAGCTTCCAATGCCTAGTGGTTCGTTTGGTATAACGACTGCACCTTCACTTCACCCTCTGCTATTTATATCTTGCTTTAAGTGCTTTCCCTTGGTCCTTTGTGCTCCTTTGTTTTCCCTTCATAAATGCTCTTTGGGCAGCCAAAAAAGGAGCCAAATTATTGCACTTCAAAGTTGTTGGATTTTTGTCACCCTGCCTTCTGCTAATGCAAGGTTCGGGGGCAGTGTTCCTGGCAAAAGTAAACATTTTAATACCTGATGATTTGGCTACTTTGAGGCAGTCCTTCGTCTCTAGGACTCGGTTTTCATTTTTTCCCATCCCTCTCCTTTTTCTCTCCTCCTTCCTTTGGCTTGTATCCCACCCTTTCTGCCTCTGATCGAAAACATTAGCAAATGTGCCGAGCTTGAAGAAGAATTGAAAACTGTGACGAACAACTTGAAGTCACTGGAGGCTCAGGCTGAGAAGGTAGGCCAGGAGCATGGTAACGGGGAAAGGCATCTTTTAAGTGCTGCTCAAAAGAGGCCCTGCCAGTGAAAGCAACAGTACATAGACATTTTAGTAAATGGCAGTATTATGAGGTGATTTTTGGAGAGTTACTAGATAACAAATTCCTTTTTTTAACTGGAGAACTTACTTTATGTTAGGGATGTGAGTCATCAATTTAATTTAAACCAAGTGCCAAGTGGATAAGTTATCTTGTTGTTATCCCATGTAAAACAATAGGCAAGAAAGCAGAGAATGTATTGCAGTGTGCCATTTGATATCAGAGGTTCCGTTACCTCCTAAGAGATCCTTAACATCTGTTGGCTGGGCTGGCGAGTTCTTTGCATGAGAAGGCATGAGTAGAGTGAGCTGCAGCCTGACATCTGGAATGCTCTTTCTAATTACAGTACTCGCAGAAGGAAGACAAATACGAGGAAGAGATCAAGGTCCTTTCCGACAAGCTGAAGGAGGTAATATGAGAGTTCTGGATGAAGCCAACTGGATTTTAAATGAGTTTGTTTTCATGGAACTGGTCAGGGCCTTTTCATTTTAAAGGTCCAATGATCCAAGTCAGGAATATTCAAAGGTCGCCTTGGAGTTTATGTGCCGTACTAGCTGCCATTTCTCACATTAATGACTGAAACTGACAAGTAGTCTTAGATCCATTTTATGGGTGATGTGCTTCATTTTCATCCTCTAGTTTTCCCTATGTTTGTAGCTAAGGAAAACATAAAACTTCCCAACTTTGACTCAAATAAATCATTACAGGCTGAGACTCGGGCTGAGTTTGCGGAGAGGTCAGTAACTAAATTGGAGAAAAGCATTGATGACTTAGAAGGTAAGATCTTAAGTACTGTTTTTCGTTTAATCCTTATGGTTGAATTCTGATCTGGCAGATTTTCCATCTACCTTGATACACTCCTTTGCACTTGCACATTCTTTCTGTCTGTCCTCTGGGGTTTTCATCTGTGGCTTTTAAACTCATGAACCTGAGTCTTCTGCTCAAGAGGTGACCAGTTAGCCACCAGCCATAGTGGCAAACGCCGTCTAGCTTAACTTCATGCTCATCAGAAGTGTGGCAGGTTTATTTTTCACTGTGAGTGAGGTGCTTATAGGTGAGAATGACTCTAGTATAGTTTCAATCTTTAGTGTTATTTCCTAATTAAATTGGGAAGGATATGCACTTGTTTTTAGAAGAATCCATCTTCTTCCAAGTATGAATTCAAAGTAAGGATTTGGGTTTGTTTTTTTTTGTTTTTTTTGTTTTTTTTGTTTAAGCAAAGTACTTTAGATCCTGAAGGAGGAGCAGAAAATATATTTAAGCATTTCTCCCCTAAGGCATTTAGGTTTTATCTTAGTAATAACCACTCTGTCTCACAGATATCCTAACTGTTGAGCTTTGAAGCTTGTGAAGGGTTACTGTGAAAAAGAAAAAAGACAAACATACATCACAGATAGAAGGGATTAGAGAAGGAGCTAGTGTTTGGTGCAGATAATAACCAAAATAGTAGAGAAGAGAGAATGTCAAATGGTTGCAAAATGATCTGCCAAAGTGCAGCAAAGTATGAAACCTGCATAATTACAAAAACTAAATTGCAGACTTGCCATATAAAGTGTGGCGCTCTTTGTTTTTCAAGCCTCCTGGACCAGTAATAGGCAGCTGGAATGGGAAGACCACAGGAGTAGCTTAAATGACACTAAGAAATCGCTATCCCAGTGGTCTGGTGTGGTCAGGAAATCAATGGTTTGAAGGTGGAGCCAGATAAGGACTACAGGCTGTAGTCACAAATTGTTCTTCCAAAACACTGCCCTTGGATTTTTTTCCCCATTGTTTATAGCTGCAGGTGGCTGACTACTCCAGTGTAATTAAAATACAGCTCTGCAAAAGAAAAATGTTCCATTAGCCCCTACCCTGCTGACCAGGAGACAGCCTTCTGTGGTTTCATTTAGGATTTAACATGGTTTACTGATATACCTACCATGTTTGTTATAATTTTCGTAATGAGTCTTTCTCATTTTATTTTCTAATGGGTTTTGTTCTCTTTGTTTTTGTTTCAATTTATTTAAAACAAAACGCACGCCTCCTGCATTGGCCACCTGCTGCGTCACCAACCCCTTCATGCATTGCCCTTTTCTTGCTGCTGTGTTGGGATGGTGCGCGCCACCCTCACTCACCCTCCATCTCTTGATCACTCTTCATGTTCTTGCACCTCTGCCTTCCACTTCCTGGTCATAGACGAGCTGTACGCTCAGAAACTGAAGTACAAAGCCATCAGCGAGGAGCTGGACCACGCTCTCAACGATATGACTTCCATGTAAACGTTCATCCACTCTGCCTGCTTGCACCCATGCCCTCATGCTAATGTAATAAATGCACCACCATCCCTTCCTTGCTTTTTGATCTCTGCACTCTTGATCTTTGCACTCCTGTGTTCACCCTTTTTGTCATAACCTAGAATAGTCATTGTTTTTTCATTTTTTACTAATATGAAGGCCAACTAGTTCAGTCTGTCTATACAAACCCTTTTCCTTTCATAATCCTTTTAGTTTGTAAATGCTAAATGAGAGCAGTGAACTAGAATGAGTGACCTTGAGCACTATCCTTTTGGGAAATTAAACAAGTAAAACTAGATGGCCATGGTGTTGTACAGGAAATTCTCAAGAAATATCAAAAATTTGTTTCCTGAGATTCAACTAAGTACAACATAATCATTTCCATCAAGTAAATATAAATTGAAGGATGGTACTATAAAAGATCATCTTTTACTTTTAAGAATTCTAGAGTAAAAGGAACCCTCTGCTCAGTAACCAAGCCTTTAATTTTCTGTTTTTATGAAAGGAATTAAAATAGATAAATATTTACCATAACCTGTGTCAAAGAAATGGGAAATGGAACAGAGATTGTACTATGTGAGCTTAGGAGTTAATGGCCCAGATTTACTGTTAGGCAGTAAGAGTTGGAGTAGGTAATCTTATTTTCAAGAGAAGAACCTTGAACAGGTACAACTAATTTACATATTACTAACCAAACTTAAACATTAAACTTTTTCTACTAAATTCTAATCTGTAATGTTTCAGAGTTCTTCATTCTAATATCACCCTGAATTCCATTGAAGCTGGAAATGTCATTTTCCAAACCCACCTGTCATTCATTTACCCATGCAAAAAAAATGGTAACTTGAAGAGTGTGGCATGTGCCTGCTGCCTTAGAGGTTATAGAATCCCCACACTCAACAAAAAAAGCCCCTGGAGACATGACTGTTGCCATGGAAACCAGAAAAAAAAGTCTGTCTTCTCATCCCCCATTTGTAATTGAGGGGGTAGATCAGATCATTTGTCTCTAAGGTCTTTTCCAGTGCTAAAACATGGTGATTCTTTGGGAAAAACTCTTTGCATCCAGTATGACTAAATATTCTGAAAGATGAGTGTAGCATAAAATTTGCTTTTAAATTCTGTTCATGGGTCTTCTTAAAATAGACCCTTGCCCAAAGGCAGCCTGTGACGGCCTCAGGTGAGAAGACGGCAGTCCTTCTGAGGGTGTGGCTGGCAGTGGGTTTTGCATGACTGCTGCTTGTCTGTTTCAAGTGCTCTCATCTATTGGTTTGGTTTCTTTTTTTTTTTTTCCCATTGTACCACTTTTTTTCTTTTTCTCCCACCTTTTTATCTTCACGCAGATAAGCTTCTTTGCTTCACTTCTCCCAAGACTCCCTCGTCGAGCTGGATGCATCACCTCTCTGAGCTCTGCATTTGTCTGTTCTCCAGCTGACCCTGGTTCTCTCTCTTAGCATCCTGCCTTAGAGCCAGGCACACACTGTGCTTTCTGTTGTACAGAAGCTCATCGTTTCAGTGTCAAATAAACACTGTGTAAGCTATTTCTGTTTGCTATTCTTTTTACTTCTTATTTATTGATATTTTAGTTTCAACATTGAATAAAACGACAGAGCTGCTTCACACATGAGGGTTAGTTTTTGGCTGCTGCTTTCTTTTAAATTCTGAACACTGTACAGAATTGTATCAGGAGTTTCTAAAGCACAGTAGTTCCTTGTTGAACTTTAAAAAAATGCCCAGACCTGCACCCCTTCAAAGGTTAGAGTGAGGCCTGGACATCTATGGGATTTTGGGGGGATTGTGATGGCTCTGATATGCAGTCTGGGTCACACAGGGGACGTTGCTTATTGAGAGTTGTAAGTTCTGGCTTGATCAGTGTCTTCCTTTGCTGGAGGGTTAGCTTGGGATGTAGTGACCCCTCTGTGTCAATACTTTGGTGGCCCTGCTTGGGAGGACATGGCTAACTGATGAAAGGCTCATAATGAATGGTTCTAAAGCTATCCCATGTTACTAGGAAGTTAATACACTGAAAAGGGTGAAAAAGAACTTGGATTCAAACATTTTAAGTTTTGGTTATTGCCGATCATCCTTTTACAGCACAAAGAAGAGTTCAGGCTTTTTCGAAGTATATTTATTACTCAGCTACCTTTATTTTGATCATGAAAATGACACCTTAGGTTTTCTAAATATGATTACTCTGTTCAGTAGTGATTTGTTTTGTGCTCTTCAGCACATATTCTTTGGGAGGGATTGTACATAATCTTTGTGTTCAATGGCTGTGTTTTCGTTTGTGGACATTTTTAAAATATAGCATGAAAAATGAAAGTTTTTTTTTTTCCCCCTCAACAGTTGTATTTCATTTGGGCTTCTATTTTGGTTAACAAACAGCAATTACGTGATTTTTTAAAAAAAAAAAAAACTGCAAAAATTAGAACTTTAACAGGGACTTTAGTGTCATAATTCCGAACATTTCTCCTTCCTCGACAGTCTAACTATATAGTTCTCCTGGTTTTTTTTTTTTTTTTTTTAAACATGGATGATCTGCATGTTTTGCGTATAGTTTTTTTAGCCCGTATACCACCAGACTCAAATAAATTTGGACAAACTCTGAAGATAATGTCATTCTCACTCTACAGAGACTTCAAAGCAGAGAGGAAATACTTTTTGTAAAAAAAGCTGTGAATTAAAGTATTTTAGTCATCGTATGATGGACTTTTAAATTTAGAATCTGGACAATGTCTCTCGCTTGAGTATATAAAGACTTCTATAATTTCATGTTTTTCTTTTCTTAAGGCTCTTGGGCCTGCTTCTGACTGTGACTCCTTCCTTGTTCTTTTTTAAATTCAGAATAAGAGAAGTGTACCCTTCTCTGAGCAAATCCTGCTTCCTGACGTAGACAAAATGCCAAGTCCGAAAGTTCTGCTGAGCAGATGTTCATGTAATTCTGGAGGCACATCTGTTTTTTGGAAACCCTTCCAGAGACTTTCACACTTTCTATAAGTACACTCTACAAGGGGAAGTAGGCACTGTTGGATTAGGAGGGCAGGTCAGGAGTGGCCCAAGGTGTGCATGTGCAGGAGGAAAACAGCAAGTCAGGTTTATCTAGAAATTGTTGGAGCCCAGGCTTCTGGTTCAGAGGGCCAGGCCATAGCCACAGCTGCTCCGGTGGGCCAAACCAAAAGCATCACCGAGTTTTTGGGCACTTGAAGCTTCAGGCAGCTGGGAGTCTCCATAGAACGGGAGGGGAGAACACTTCGAAGGATAAGAGCATGTCCTGTCCCCGCCTTTGGGCCACCCATACACACCAAGCTCCACAGCAGCTGAAGGAGAGCAGGTCCAGAGGAGGCTGTGGGAGGGACCACTGTCCTTCCTGCTGAATTCACACCGACCCTCTGAATTCTCCAGAGTTTCTCCAGAGTTATTCCATTCTAGCCTGGCCAAACATTTGGGCTCAGCAAACTGAGACATGCTCCCTACCCATGGCGACAGTTCCCTATGTCCATAGTGTAAATGTAGTAATGGGGCTTATGTCTTGCAACCCCCAAGCATATATCACATACAAAACACCGTGGGAAGCAGTGGGGGTGTGGTAGAGAGATGGGCTGGAAAGGTTCTTTGCCCTTGATGAGCTGGCCGTCTGGTGCGGGGAGAGAGGAGTGAAGCAAGTCAGAACCAAGAGGCATGTGCACTTGGAGTTAACAAGGAAGAGAGAACCATTCTGACTGGGAGCTCCCTGGAGGAGGTAGCTGACATTTGACTGGGGTTTTGCATATTCAGAAAATGTGGATAAGCAAAGAGGACAGAGCGGCAGATATTCCAAGTGAGAAAATGTAACGAACATAGCATCCTCCCATCTCCTACCATTTATGAGAACGTTAATGTGAGAGCTGCTCAATCTCTTGACAGACCTGGGGGCTGCAGGCACATTTTCCCTAGGAGTAGGATTGTTAGCTTTTCAAGATCATGAAATATTTCTAGATCCCAAGTTGTCACCATCATTCAAAGTCACCATGCATCCTCCAGCTGTTCCTGGTGCATACCAGGCTCTTGTTTGTCAGCCTGGGTGTACCCTGGATCATCAGCTATAGACTGACTCCTGTAGTTGGTTTCCTTGCCCTGTGAGCAGACCGCGTGTCAGTGTGTAAAATGCGTATCATGCTGATATTCATGTCGGTGTTCCAAGCTTTGTTCATTTTATCCATATCCATTAGTACCACACATGAATGCCATCCTCTTCAAGAAGCAAGCAGGTAAATTCTAAATCAGTGTTGAGTGGAGACAAGTGCTTGTTCTTTTGCTATTTGAATAGATGCCACTATCAAAGCTAGACGAGAGTCAGAATGTGGACCCTGTGTTTTGGTGACTGAGGGGAAGGACAGGGACTTAATTCTGAATTTCAAAATATTTCAATGCAGCAAAAGCAGAAACCCCCAGCTGGTACTACCTGAGGGGAAAGCCTGCCCTGGAAACGAGAGGAAAGGGGTCCTGGAAGAGGTGGGCTGCACTGGGCAGGTCGAGGTTTCAGCTGAGTTCAACACTGAGCCCTAGTAAGGGGTGGATGTCACACTGGCTCACCTCCAGCCAGGCCTTCATTCCCAAATCTATTGCCAGAAACTATGTATGGCTCAGCTCACAAAGTGGTTTAGTGCGATATAAGAGGAACATTCACTCTTTCTTCCTCCTCCTGTTGCTCCCCCTCCCCTCTTTCCCCACCAAGAGAGAAATTCTGACCCTAAGTCTACAAAGCTTTGTAGGGTCTACCCTTCCTCGATACAGGACAGGTGACTATGGGGTAAGAGTAAACTGCTCAGCAAATGACCAGCTGCTGTCCTGCTTGAGGTCTCTGTGTTCTCTATTAACTGCCTCTCACTGAGTCTGCTAACCTTTCTTCCTTCTGCCTCTTTTCTGCTAACCTGCTTGCTGACTGTACAGATCAACTCTACCAGCAACTTGAGCAAAACCGCCGCCTCACTAATGAACTAAAGCTGGCCCTGAATGAGGATTAAACTTAAGAGTGAAAAAACTTGGGCTGAATTCTAGGAGTGGAGCCCACGTGCAGAAAATCTAAGACTGTCCTACCTTCAACTAATAGAGTTGAAAACAGTTGCTTTCTGCAGAAATGCAAATGCAAGGAATTGGCTGAAAGTCTGGCCTTGCCTGCATTTTCCTCTTTATGGCTGGAATAATTATGTTCTCTTTAATCACAAAACAGCTTTTATGGTAAAATACTTACATCAATTCAGCTCTCCTCTTTGAAATAGCAGGTCCTCTTGCTTGAACTGATAATGAGGACCCCCCTCCAAATTTTCTATTTCCCATTGACAGCCATGAGTCCTGCTTTAAGTATATATATATATATATGTGTGTGTGTGTGTGTGTGTGTGTGTGTGTTGCTATTACATATTCATATTCCTAACATAAATATCTGGTATAGTGTCTGAAATATGATTAAATGTACCTATGCTTGGGCAAAATAGCTTTTGAAAACAGGAACTCATGCCAGAAGCCCCTGGTTGTCTGAAAGGTAGGCTTTATTCAGTCTAATGGTGCTGTTGGAGTCTGGGGAGAATGTCATGCTAATAATAAATAGAACACTATAAAAATAATAAGAGAATGTCCTAATGAAGTGTGCATGAAACATGTTGGTATTTTTTTTTTATGAGCAACAGAAATAAATCATTTAAAAGTTCTCAGAAAATCTATTTATGTCATCTTTGTGAGTTTGTGTTACTGCACAACTCTCAGACTTTTAACTGCCTGTACCTGGGAAATGTCTGCTGTTAGTAACTTCTCCGGTTTGTCTAACAATGCTGCAGCTGTATTTGGTTTTTACCTCTCCCTGTTCCCACAGCACAGTCAGTGAACCTTCACCAAACCCCATGTGCGTTTTATCTTCAGAGTGAATTGTTGGTGGAGGTGCACCCGACTGCTCTGTGAGAATCCGTGCCATGGCTCCTTTGGGTCAAAGACATCCTCCCCCTGACTTAGGTTCTTGTCTAGAAATGAGTTATGTCTTACAAGCATGCCTAGTTCTAATCATCTCATCCTGTGTTTGTGATTGATGTTTGCCTGCCTAAATGTACAAACCACCATTGTGTCCAAAGCACAGCTATTCATAACTTAATTTTCTAATCCCACCACAGAGAAAGTGGCTCATGCCAAAGAAGAAAACCTTAGTATGCATCAGATGCTGGATCAGACTTTACTGGAGTTAAACAACATGTGAAACCTCCATAGCTGCGACCACATTCTTTCATTTTGTTTTTGTTTTGTTTTTAAACAACTGCTTACCCCTTAAATGCATTTTTATTTACTTTTACCACTGTCACAGAAACATCCACAAAATACCAGCTAGGTCAGGGGGTGGGGAAAACACACAAAAAGGCAAACCCATGTCAGGGCGATAATGGTTTAAATGTGCCATTTCCCAGGTTGATGTTGCCACACTTTGTAGAGTTTAGCAACACAGTATATGCTTAGTCAGCCTAGGAATCCTCACTAAAGCAGAAAAAGTTCCATTCAAAGTGCCAATGATAGAGTCAACAGGAAGATTAATGTTGGAAACACAATCAGGTGTGGACTGGTGCTACTTTAAACAAAAGGTCCCCCTGTGGTCTTTTGTTCAATATTGTACAATGTAGAACTCTGTCCAACGCTTATTTATTTTGTCTTGAGTTTTACTACAAGATGAGACTGTGGATCCCGCATGTCTGAATTCACTAAAGCCTAGGGTCTGTAAGCCACGCTGCTCTTCTGAGACTTCCATTCCTTTCTGATTGGCACACGTGCAGCTCATGACAGTCCATAGGATAATAAT